>JABFPB010000518.1:0-36745 GCA_022817645.1 Ceratoteleas bidentatus
TAGGTTGGTTGTGCAATCTGGCACTTCGAGCAATATGAGTCATTCATGGTCGTGTACGTTGAATTGGGAAACCGATGTGTTTCGCAGTGATATTTATTTTGTAAGTCAAAAGTCAAGGAAATTAAGTTTTAGGATAGTGTTGTAGCTATTTTACATATGTTGAGTCAATATACGAGATTGTGATTCTGATTTGAATCTATGATTTTGATTTATACATTAATAGTGAGTCAATATTGATTTGATTTATACTTCAATATTGAGTCAATATTGATTTGATTTATACCTCAATATTGAGTCAATATTGTTTTGATTTATACCTCAGTACTGAGTCAATATTGATTTGATTCATTTGAGAAATCATTGCTTGATATAGTCATTTTAACGTTAATATTGAGTTAATATAAACGATTTTGATTCTTGTACATTTCCGATATAAAATATTGAGTCATTATTAAAAGAACATTTATAGAATCAACTAAGTTCATAATTATGAAGGGAATTTATGATCTTATGTAATATTATTTCAGAATCGATATTCATCATTATATCATTCATTGACTTATGTCAATATTGCTAATATCGGTGCTGGATCAAGATGAGTCAAAGGTGTGGTGGTAAAAATAAATCACAATATACTAAATTAATTTCCTGCGAAAAAGATATTTTCATTGGAGTCAGTTTGATATCAATGAGTCATTTATGATAATCGGGTTAATGGGAGAATATCATTAGTAGTGAAATTGACTCAATATTAATAATGTTATTTATCCTCGAAATCGTGATGGACTTGTTAATATTACTATCAAGTCCATCACGATGATTTTTGATTGTAATATAGTATCAATTCGCAATATTGTGTCAGTGCTAGAATTGTTGTATCAATGTTGAGTCAGTGTTAATATATTGGTCGAAATACCAACCCTTAAGGGAACAGATCGGTTGAATCACCGTTGATTCAACGTTGATTCGGTTGAATCAATGTTGATTCAACGTAGATTCGGTCGAATTAACGTTGATTCGGTTGAATCAATGTTGATTCAACGTAGATTCGGTTGAATCAACGTTGATTCAATGTAGATTCGGTCGAATCAACGTTGTTTCCACGTAGATTCAACCGATCTGTTCCCTTAGGGAACATTAATGATCAAAAATCTAATCTGATCACAGAACACTTCTTTAAACTCAAACAAAATCGAAAAATGTTTAATATGCTTCTCATTTCTCTCTTATTCCACTGATTACAGTGGTCTCGCTCGTATTAATTCCGTCGCAACAATACGGTCGTTTGACCCCGATCGTTCCGTCGCTAATCTTTGTTTGATTATCGTCGTATTGTCGTCTGTAATTCCGCGTTTCGGTCCGCTTAATGTCCCTTTAATTGCCGTCGCGCGGACCCTGTCTTTGTCTCGCTTTTTGCGAGCCATTCACAGGACGATTCGCGCTGACTGAACCGACGAGACTTCGGTCCGGTTTTTACGCGGATTCCCCGCTCGCCAACGGACTACGCGAGGTCCATTAAAATCTGTCGGACAGTCACGCGATCGTCCGACAACGAGGCACGATTTCAATTCGCGATCCAACGAATCGAGTCGCGCGATGCAAATTCGTGATGTTTAAAATTCTGGCACGCGAAATATTCCATCTATTGGAATTGCGCGAAAGTTTCGGGGAAGTGGTGATTAATGACCGGAATACGGAATGAAACCGCTGGATATGAAACACAAATTTAGAATTCATATAATATAAAGATGACCTTTTAATTTTTTTGTATGTGATCCCACTCGGTAAATATATGACAACAAATATGGCTGCATACATTTTGGGATTTGTACAATTTTGACAATTTTGACAATTTTTTAAACTCGCGTTGGTGTACGTTTTTATGGATTTAATGTATGTTTGTCGTATGAATGTTTAAAATGTTTAACCTCAAAATGCGGCGAATCTTTTAACCAACGGTATTTTAACGCATAAAAATGTGAAACAAATGTTGCTGCGTTTGTCTGTGTAGAAAGGTGTGTTTTGCGTTAATACATGCTTGATGCAAATAGAGGCATCGCATGCAATACGCGTGGCAGAAATGCGAACAGGCCAGACGTGTACTGCGCGCAAATGCGAATTCGAAACTTCTTTATGACGAGCGCGGCGCTTACGTGGATGTAACAATGTGACTGTGTGCGTGTGGCACACATCCCCGCTAAGTATTAAGCGATACGTTACATGATGTAAAGCGCTTCTGGACAGAACGCGTGTGTACGGATAAACAGTTAATGTTACGTTTGCGAGGTGTCGAGTACGAAATTGTTACTTGCATTTACGAACAATTATGTCGGTTTGTTTTACGTTTAGCTGTGTTTATATGACGCCTTCAGACAGACGGGTTACATATTTTTGAAGCGGTGAGATAAATGGGCGAATCGGTAATTTTGCGTTGTTAACATTTTTTTTTAATTTAATTATAACTCATTTTTAACTTATAAAATTATGTGCAATAGATTATTTCTTTAATCTATTGGTTTGTCGAATTTGGTTTTTAGCATACTCAAAATTCAACACTGACGATAATTGGCGTTATTTGATTTTATTCTACAAAACTCACGTTTGATCATAGGATTTTTTTTGATAATTTTGCATAAGTTCTGAATTCGGGTGCGAATTACTGTAATTTAATATTTTATACTTCTGTTCTTCGAAGATATGTCGAGATATTTTGTAACATTTGCTGTGCTGTTTTTGAATCGACGAATTTGAGATCGTCTTTGGTTTGGTGAAAATACGCATTTTATTCGTCACAGTAAAACTGAAATGAAAAAACTTCAGGCAAATGTGACTGAAATTTTAGAAGATTTGCAGGATTTCTGAGAGTGAACCTATGACCCACATGAAACCTCCATATCTTCCCGAGACAATTCGTCCGTAAATTGGGACAGTGTCCGCCGTAAAGTTCGTCTCGCTTGAAATGCCCGACAAAACTCCGCTGAAACAGCGTCGTGCATTACATTTCACCCCTCTCAGTCCCCTCATCCCAAGCCGAGAGGGGAGGGGAAATTAATGACGCGAAATTGAAAAGACGCGGTAAAATAGCGCGCGAGTGCCACTTTCGCAGAAATATCCGAGACTATCGCAGTCGCGTCACGTATTTGACGGGCACTTTTGCATTTAAAGCGGAGCGCTCGCGAGCGGCGAGCCGATGAATGTCAAACTTTCGACGAATCAATGTACCTCTTCCCCGTTCGTTCTTTTATTCGGCCGCCGGCGAGTCGGAAAGATCCGTTTATCCCGGCGGCCGTGTCGCTGCGCCTGACGTGTGATAAATAGGATGATGAACGAGCGCCGTCGAACAACTTTGACGAAACTTGATTTAAACAGCCCGGGACACTTCGGCCGGAGATTCACTCGGCTTTATTATTGCGCGAGATACGTCCCAGTTTCCAATCGCGTTGCGTCAGGTTTGCGCCGTTACAGCGGTTGCACAATGTCTGCGAGAAGTTCGCGAGCCGTTTTTTAGGCGAACAAAGTTGGTGCAGAATGTCCTATACTTTTCAGAGATTTTCAGAGATTTTATTCTGAATGATCAGAAACTTTATATAAGGTAGTAGAGCTGTGGTGATTTTGAATATTTCTTGCATTGATGACATAGTTGATTTTTTTAATCTGGAATAATTTCATAAATAATAATTAGTATATTTTGAGAGTCGAAAATTAGATGCCAGTTTTGCTTAGCAAAAACGTTTTGTGTTGACATATTTTTTTTTCCTCCTTTTATATCAGTAACATTTCTCAATGCGAAAATAATGTGAACTTCGTATATAAATCAAGAAACAAACCTACCCAAAACCCAAACTTTACCATTCAGATTATCTCACAACTACCTCCTGAATTTCATCGTTCATTCAATTCAATTTTCATTGATAAAAGTTCTCCAATATACCCAATTCCGATCGCCCTCCAATACCTCCAATAATTCGCCTTAAAACATTCATAAGGGCCGCAATTCATGAAGCCGGCGCAAAAGTATTAAACCTTCCCGCAACTTTGAGGCGGAATGTTTGCAAGATCGCCGGATCCGCATCGATTATCGCACGGCGCGATCGCGAAAAATTGCATTTCATATTCGCGGAAGTTGCGGAGACGGTGTGTCTCGTGGCGCATAAAACCCGCGGGCGAAATTAAATTTCGGCCGTCAATAATAAATCTCGCGCGCCAGGGAATCCCCGCGAAAGTTACATCCAATTCGACGTCCGAAATTTACATTCATTCAATTTCGGAGTTAAGGTTACGGCTGCGATTGGAATTGTCGAATTCTCGCGGGGATCTCAATCAATTGCGACTCGAAAATTTCGACACAGTCGCGAGCAACTCTGATATTCAATATTCGCGGGCATGAAACTTGGAGCTCCGCTCTTCCGGCGCGACACACGTAAGATGATTGAAAAGTTAACATTCGTCCGGAGATTGGATTTCGGGAGTCATAACACGAAATTGTCGCGAAACTCCCGCAACTTTTCGAGTTCCCGACTGGCTCGGGTTGCATATGATTTCAGCTGTCAAAAATCGCGTATCTCGTTCGAAACTGTTCGGGGATGTTTGACGCGGTGAGATTCGGTTGGTGTAATCTGTGGAATGTCTGATTGGACAAGTGACGTCGGCGCATTTCCATTCTCATGCAGTGAATTAGTTTGGAAACTGGCTGACATCGAGAGTGTTGCCAGATTCTGTTCTGATTAATACCAAGAAGATGATCTGGGATAGTTCAAGAAGCACATGTTTTTAGAGTCAGAAAGTTCGGAGACTGTTGTTTGAGAATCGTGAACATGGGTAGTTCTTAAGCCTGTTGCGACTGAGGTGTAATTGTAAGAGATTTTGAACAGTTGACCAGAGTATCTCTAGATTATTGTCTTTAACTTAGTTATGTTTATGACTTTGTTGAGTCTGAAGTGTCTACATGATATTTGGGTTGTTGTTTGGACTCTCTGGATTGAGTTAGAAGTCTTCTTGAGTCTTCTCAAGAAGCCTTCGAACTCAATCTAGAAAAGTCTGGATTGAGTTAGAAGTCTTCTTGAATCTTCTCAAGAAGACTTCGAACTCAATCTAGAAAAGTCTGGATTGAGTTAGAAGTGTTCATGAGTCTTCTCAAGAAGACTCGATCCAGACTTCTAACTCAATTCAGACTTTTACCGTGTTCAAATCGTCCCAATTGAGTTTGGATAATGATCCAGAGAGTATCCAGATTTCATCCAGACTACAGACAGAAACATTATAGTTAAGTGACAATTTTAATTTAAACAAGTGACGCTCTTTTTCGATTGCCAACACTTCTACTGATAATACTCTGCAACGATTTCGTCACTATATGGTTACTATTCTGCAATAGTCTTCTAACTATCAATTGTCTCGAGTTAGTATGACAGTCTGGCAATGATCTGATACCAGTCTGGATACCAGTCTGGTTTCCAGTCTGAACTTAACCACAATGTCCCCCATCAAAACACCACTATCCCAGGTCATCTTCTCAGAGTCAGGAGAGAATCACCACTTCTCCCCAACAACCTCTTCCAGCCATTCCATCCACATTACAAGTACTCCAAGAACGAATCCAACCCGAATGACTCTCAAGACCCTCAACCGACTTGTCGCGAGAAACACTCGCAACTTTATACCAGCACTCCCGAGGCATTGCTCGCAATGACTCCCTCTCGTCGAAATCATTACTCCAACTCACTCCAACCCTTTGAACTCGGCTTTGTGACCAAGAAAAGGTACGACTCAAGCCAGCCAGGGTCCGGAGGCGGATAAACAGAGAACGACTTAAAAAAGAATGTAAAAAACCCAGAATGCAAAACCTCGTCGGGAACGGAAAAAGCGCCATTATCTCGGGAGATGCGATTGAATTGGAGCCGAGTCGACGGCAAAAGCGGATTTGCAAATTAGTCCCGCGGCTTTCGATCTCAATTCCGGAAGCGCGTCTGGATTTGCATTCGGCGCGGCGAATGCCTCTGTAATTATTCTTTGTAATTGGAGGGGTCGCGACGCGGGATTAAAGGCGCCGGAACTCGCGATTGTTCCGCTCGCGTTGCGAGGTCGGGAGGGGGGGATTGCCGCGGAATCAAAGGCCGCGACTCGGGGATCGCGACGACAAAGTGTTGTCTCGTGCATTTGTCAGCCACTTGCACGCCCGGGAGCGCGAGCGCTCGATTGCCAGCCGTGATTCGACGATCGATCGATTAGCGCCCGGCGGAGCGCGGCGCACTTCGTTAGCGAGTTTCGCGATTAATTAGTGGCTGAAAATAAGAGGTTAGGAAAGTTGTTCACCCGAGGAGCCGATAATTATGGATCGGGGTGGTGGGTGGTGGCTGGATTAGGGCTGGGATTCCCGGGGGAAGAGGTTTTTAGAGGGTTTGAGGGAGGTTTTGGGGCAATGTGATAAAGATGAGTTATTAAGTGAGACCTTAACTGAGGAAAATAACATAATTATTACTGTTACTAGTCAGTTGGAAATTATTATCATTTCATTATCTGCAAGCATAATTACTAGTTAGAATTACATTAAAGAGAATGTTAACCTCAAAATGTTATCGAAGTACATCCAACATGGAAATTTCTTTTCCTCCTGGAAATCTTGGAAATCATTTCCTCCCGAGAAAAACTTTACAGTTTTTTTCATTGAATATCCTCCACTTGTATTTAATATATTTTCGTTATTGTTTAAACAGTAATTTTTCGGATCACTTTTCTCTCAATTCCAAAATTGAAATTCGATTATGTTTCATCTCTCACGTTGACTCAACATAATTTCCACATCGTTTACAGTAAATCACGGGTTCGAACAAGAAAATATATGGTTCATGCATGACTATGCCGGAACCGATTCGAAATCCATAAAAAATCTCAGTTGCAGGTGCAGTGGGTATCAAAAGTGAAATCGCGAGAAACGTCGTGTAAATTTGGAGCGCGGTGTCAATGAATGCGACGCCATTTAAATAAAACGGATATCGATCGGCGATAGTTGTGTACTCTTCGGCGTCGAGTAAATTACATTTCGTCGCGTGTGATAATTCGCTCGAGGGAAAGCCCGGGATCAGAAAAGCGAAGCCATTAATAAGAAGTTGGTAATATTTCGCGCGACTCGAACTTGGCGGCGAACGTTATTAATGAATATCCCCTTGCGAGAAAACACTTTCGGCCATTTTTCGTCTCAATCTTAATTAGCGGCGACCCCGGCGAAAAGTTAAATAAAATTAGCGACCTCAAGTTCGAACCCAATTTTTCGCCAAGTTCCTTACGCCGGAGCGACTTTTACGCCAAGTGCGTTTATCCGCTGCAAATATTTCCAACAACTCTCGAGTTTGATGGTAAATTTGGATAATGTAAATTCAGGTGTTTAGATGGTTATTTCTAGTGTTTCCTATTAAAATTAAACATGAAATTTATATATCTATAAATGTCATAATTATGCATGATTATATTTAGCTATACAAAAAACATAAATTCAATGCGAATTTAAGTCGTTGAAATTACCGAAATGTTCCATGAAGATGTATCTCTAAAAAGTTGGATTTGTCCAGAAAATGTGACTTTAGCATTTTAATGAAAATAATTTGGGTTTTAAACTCTAAAAACGAATATGAATAAAATATACGTTCGGCGATTAAATATATCGACGGCTCTTCTGGAGAAACTTTGCGGCCAAACCGAACCGTGGTTTAACGAGAACGAGGAAAGAAAAAGAGAAACGAAAAAAACGACAAAAACGCAAGCGCCGTTCGTTTTTGTCCGCAAATTTGAATAAGCGAAAATCCGTCGCGGAAATTCTTTTTTAATTTCCTCGTAGGAGCTCTTGGCGTCCGCTTTTTGTTGGCGTCATTGTTTTTTCTCATTACCCGAGAAATCCGCGAGGGCCCGCGGCGGCGCTTTATTTAGTAAACGAAAAGCTTTTTTCCGCGAGTGAATTTCAAATTTCAAAAGTCACTCCGCTTCAAAAGTCCATGGTCGAAACCGAATTATCCCAAGCTAAATTAAAAAAGAATGAATCTGATGCATTCTCAGTGACGTAATTTTCGTGCAGCAAAAAATCGACGATTTTTGTCCTTTTTAAAACGATTTCCGCGTGTCTTTCATTGTGCGATGATTTATGGGAATTCGTTAAGTTTATTAATTATGTACACGCGGGCGATCCGTTTCCGCGAAATGTTAAGTTCTCATGCAATGATAACGATAATCTTTCGATTCAAATTCTTCGGACGAAGAACGATAAATTAATGGCATATGTTTTTCTAGATGGCTGGCTGATTGCATTATTCATTATTGCCGTTGATTTGTGTTGTTTGTTAGATTTAAAATGGCATTCTAAGAAATAGTTGCAATTAATAAGACATATTTTTTGTTGGGAAGGGGGAGTGAAAAATGGGATTTTGAGATTCATTGTAGATTGTGTAACATCTATATGTCACATGTGACATCATCGTAAAAATAAAAATGAAATTATAGTACAAAAATAGAAATTCAATTTTTTTGACATTTCTTTTAAACAAATATTCATTTTTTTATTTACATTGATAGTTTCATCAATTGTCTTATTATATTGTTATTTTTCGAATTTAATGATTTATAAGTTTTTGATAGTATTCTTAAATGATACTTGTCAAAATAAAATTTTGTCGACATGTGTGTAAACTTAAGAGATAATTTAGTGAACAACGAAAATATTTCGTCGAATCTCCTTTCGGTCTATAAAAAGGAATCTATGACAATTTCTAATTCGATTTCAACAATGTCGTCGATATGAAATACTGACTTTTTGAAGCATAGAATGGTTGTTTGAGCAACATTTTTCGAAGGTTTGTATATCATTCTGACAGCTTGTAAGAGGATAATATCTTTTTGTTCATCTATAAGTCGTAAACAATTGTTCGATCAATTCCTTTTCGACATAAACACTTCAAGCTCTGCTTTCTTGATCTCTTGCGGTATAAGGATTTACTTCTTTTTTATATGTCGTTTTTATCGAAATCGAGTAACTATTTTCCAGCGTTTTCCAGTTTTCTTTAGGAATCCAGATTTGTCAGATTTTCAGAATTTCGAAATATATTTTCTGAAAGTTTCAGATATATTATCAATTTTAAAGGATTATTCATATATTTTTAGAACACTTTCTTATTATTTCAAAATGTTTTCATATTTAACATTTTTCAGAATTTTTGCTTTTTTCTCGCCAACGTATCATCACTCTTTCCGATTGAACTCGAAAAAACCGTAACAGCTGCTGTGAACTCTCCACAACAAACAGCCTCCGCGCATTGTGCAGAAAAAAGCCGAGGTTTCCTCGCAAAGGCTTCCGAGTGGCGCGCGAATTATGTTCAAGCGGCCAACTTCGCGCATACTTTATCATACATCCGGTCTGCGCGAATTTCCGGGAAAGTTAAGTCGGCGTGTGAGCATATCGACGCGTGCTTGCGACTGACAGATGAGTCGCTTCTCAATTGAATATAAATAACCGAAGCCAGCGACGCGAAAGCGCGGGCTTTGCGACATTTATTATCGAGAACGTCGGTTTCAGAGATCGCGAATTATTCAGAGACGCAGGAATGGCTTGTTAGCGAAACGGAGGATTTCATCGCGTTGGCAAACTGAGGTGAGAATTTCGGGAGACTTAGATACAAAAATGGTGTCAAGTGTAGAAACGTATAGCAATGATACATTAGAAAATTGGCTTGAAAGTCTGCGAAGATTTTTAAAAAACTTCGAAAGAAATGCGAAGAATTCTAAAAAAAAGTATAAACATTTTTCAAAATTCTAAAAAACGTGTTCACAAAGTCTGAACGTTTTTCCGAATTATGAAACACAGTGAAGGAAAATGAGCAAATCTGAAAATCCGAATTTATATAAAATTTCAGTATTGGTAAAAACAATTTAATTACACTCAAGAATCACGCTGAAATTAGTGAAAACTAAATTGCAATATAGTAACTGATAACTGAATTCGAATCTATTCACAGAAAATAATTTTATTGCATTAATTTCTACTTCACAATTTTTTCCTTATTCATCTTTTAATTTCGACAATTTCAATTTCCCTCCTTTTTCCTTTCTCACGTTAACAAGCGTAATCTTTTTCTTATATAACGTTTCCTTGTCTCATCAGCGAAATAGCTTTACTCCGAACCGATTTCGTTATAGTTCTTCTAAACAATCCTTTGTTACGTTCTATTAGTATGTAAACGTTTGTTGACGATTTTGTCAAATATAAACAAACTTTCGTTCCTTTTCCTTCAATGTAAATTTAAAAACACTTTGTTTATTTTATCTGTAAATGTGTACGTTCTACTTTCTGTTTAAATGTAGAACACTTTTTGTTCACTTTATGCAAAATATTATAAAGAAGTCTGTAGTGACCTACATGAAAATATACCTGTACGTTTTGTTTACATATAAAAAGAACTTTGTTTACATTTTATTTAATTGTAAACAAACTTTTATTTACCATCTCATTCAGTATGAACAACTTTTGTTTACATTCTGTTTAAATGTAAACAAACGTTTGTTTACGTTCTGTTTTTATGTAAACTAAGATTTGTTTACTTTCAGTTACAATGTAAACAAACCTTTGTTTACATTCTCTTTCTATGTAAACAATACTTGGTTTAAGTTTCTTCCAATGTAAACAAACTTCGATTTACCTTCCATTTTCTCAAATACTTCTTTTCCTCAGATATATATAATCAAAATAAACAAAAAAAGAATTAACTGTGACTAATCAACTCAACTTTCTGTTTGTTGACTTGCAAAATCATTTACTTGCAAAAACATTCTCTCCCCTCTTCCTTCATTCTCCGCCTCGACAAGCGCAACCTTCCTCTTACATAACGAATCCCTTTCCCACCATAGGATTCGCTCCGAGCCGAACCGATTTCGTGGTCGGTCCTCCCGGCGCGCTTCCCGATCGAATAAATCGGCGCAACCGATGACCGATCCGCCCGATAAATCTCAATTACATCGGCGCCGCGCGATCGCGGCAATCAGCGCGTCCGATCGGTGATCGGTTCGCTGCACAGAGACTGCCGCGTATGTCGAAACCCGGCGATTGTTGGCCGAGTCGCTCAGATTAACCTATCAGGCCCGCGGTGCACATCATTTTTCCGCGATTTGATATTTCGTACGGGAATCGGTACGGGTGCGGTCTGCCGATCGGCGCGGCCGACAAGCCGCAATTTCTCGGATCACCCAGAGCCTTTGCCAACTGATCACGGCAGCAGCTTTGTCTTTGAACTTTGCGCGAATCAATATCATTAGCGGCGGCGCGCCATTGTTACGTAAACTAATGACAAATGCATTGGCCTTTTTTGCGTTGCGTAATTGTTATACGCGGTTTGAGGTTTCGCACTCAGATTCTACTCGAATTTCTCGTTAGGAGGCTGATAGGAAGGATTGTCGGAGATCGAGTTAAAAAGTTGTGGGAGAATGTGAAATAGTAGAAAGATGGGATGTGTGAAGTATATTAGGTTTATTTTAGGTTTCTGAGAGGTTTTTTAAAATCATTTTTCTTCATGCTGTAGCAGAGTATGTATGTGGTTTTCAAGATATTTTAGTCACGTTATACTTGTCATCTTGTCATTTTCCAATATATGAGATTTAATTTATCACGAAGCGAAACACAAGGCAACATTATGCTCATATTTAATACTTTATAAATTGTTTTATAGATAGCGGCAGATACCTGCGTTTAACGATGGAGAATAATTAAAATGATTAGATACCGAAATTTCACCAATAAGTAATTAAATTTTCGGTGATATAAAATGAAATACGTATAATTGATAACACTGAATAATGAATTTTTAAATATTATGTGATTTTAAACAATTTGAGTTTATACTAAAAAATGAGAACGAGAAAAAAAGATGGAGAAATATTTTCTAATGAAAGCTACATTATATCGAACAATTTTTTTAAAGGGTGCAATTAAATGCGTTAGTGATTTTATGAAGACAAAGAATTCCTCATTTTACAGAAGTATCGTAGATTACGTATATTTTGCTGTTGGTAAAAGTAGCAAAATATCCGTAGTTACTAAACTGTTAAAAAAAACTGGCCAAACAATTGAACAACTAGATGAAGCTTTTTAACCATTGATCCAAATGGTTTCATAGTATTTATGTACCATGTATTTTACGTAAAATATGAAATTTATTATCATTATTCCAATTTTATCAGGTAAATTTACCAACACCGCTTTTTGATACTTAACCTACAAACTCCAATGCTTCATTTTAACTTTTTCTCTTTTTGTCCTCAACAACGAATCCTTAAATCTCCAAAGATAATTCTAAACCTGCGGGTCGGTGTATTTCGGTGGCATTTCGCCGGTCGCTTTGCGGGGTAATTGAACGGCTTTTAGGTTAGGTTGGGTTGGGCTGGGTTTTCGGGTCGGTTGGCTCCGAGATACGGTCTTTACAATGTGGGCTGCGTCGCGGCTCATCGGCTCGTTCGGTGAAAGTGGCTGCGCGCCGGTATAAGCAAAAGTCAAGTTGAATAGCATGAGAATCGGACGACGGGAGTGTGAGAAATCGCGAGGCGCCGTTCTCGTGCGCGGATTGACAAATGCGCCGCGCGATTTCTCGGCACTCCGAACCGGGAACTCGGATTCGGCAAAAATCGCAAAGAGCAAGGTTAGGAAGTCAGGATTTCGTAAATGCGAAGAGATGCCAGTTAAACAGCGGTTAGGTTAAGTAGGAAGTTAGGTTAGGTTTGGGATGAGGTTCAGAGACCTTCCAAACGTTATTTCACTATTCAATCTGGATGATTGAATGGTGCAATACTGTTGGGAAGGTGTCTGACAATGTTACCAAATTTGGAAGAATGGTATTGTTTAGAATATTACGACTGTTTAAAATGTCAGGGAAAAGTTAGGTTATGAAGAAAGGTTACGTTAGGGCCAAACGATGGCGAAATTACGAGATAAATTATTATATGAAATCTCGGTTGGGTTTTACTACAATTTTTTTCAATGCAATTTTAAAAGTTACATCCTAATCTATAAATACTGCAAACTATTCTAGAAAGACAATACAATTTTTTCCATTTCCACCTCAAAATGAGTATCGACCACGAGCTAACAAAAAATCTCCATCCAACTTCCTAACAACGCTTTCAAAAAATAAATAAAAACTTTTTTCAGCCGACATTCACCGACCGAACAAAACCGTTTGGTACATTTTTCCGCAACAGTGTCGCCAACTTTGCGACGCATTATGTCCTCGAGGAAGGCGCCGCGAATTACAGCGAGATACCCGAGCAAACTTTCCCCGACAATGGCAGGGACCCATCGCGCAAAAGCGCCAAGATTGCGAGCGAACTATAGCACAGTCGCAGGCAACTTTTTCGCGCCGTGTCAATGGCTCTCGCCTGTTGACAGCTGTTTCCCGAACAATGCTCTTTCCGACGCAAACAAGACCATCGCGATTCGTCGCCGATAAATCCTTTAATTAATTCGAACGACGAATTCTTCCCAGTCGAACGAACGTTCTCATATTTCACCAAGTCGCGGCATAAATTTGACGCTCGGGAACAAATAATATTCAGCGACCGCTCGGGATAAACGGCGAAAGTCGAATAATCAGTTGGAGGAACATTGCGAATGAACGTCGCGGGACCGATGAAAAGTTCATAATTGCATCTGATTGGACGGCGCATAAGTAATCGGGGGAACGCCGAAGGAGGCGCGCGCGACTTCCGCGGTTGCCGCTTGGTAAAATCGGTAATTAGCGGGTGTTTGTCGAACGACATGATTACGGGAAAATTATGTGTCGTTAGGCAGATTCCTCCTTCTATTAATGTGGAATGTGATTTTCATATTTATTTACTCAAAATAAATAAATATGAATTAATTTTTTATTGGTTTATTCAATATCAAATTTGAAATATTTCGTAAAACAGAACGTAAATAAACGTTTGTTTGAAAACGAATTTAAAGAAAGTCTTGTTTACACACATAAAGGTAAAGAAAGGTCTGTTTACATTCAAAAAGAATGTAAAGAAAAGTCTGTTTACATAAAAAAACATTGTAAACAAAGGTCTGTTTACATACACAAAATTGTAAACAAACGTAAAATAGTGTCAACAAAAGTTTGTTTACAAACATATTGAATGTAAACGTAATGTTGTTTACAAACATAAGCAAAAGGCTGTTTTCTTATGAAGTGAATCTGAACAGCTATTGTTTGCAATGCAAACAATTCATATAAACAGAAGTTTGTTTACATATAAACAGGATATAAACAAAGGACAGACAAAAATTATCTTAAAAAAACTGATATTCAATTTAAAAACGATGTCATCGTCGCTCTGAAAACAACGCCGTTACAATTTTGAGACGCGATATATCAAGAAATGCTGAGCTCCAGCGGCGCTGCGATAAATTTATTCGAAAACGACGCGCAATCATAAATCGCGTAATATGAGAATATCGGATGTATCGGAGCATTTGATAGGACGATAAATAACGTCGCGCGTGCCATTCAAATCATAATTAATAATGTCGACGCGTTCACGCTGCAAGAGCGACATCTATGCAGCGGTTTGTTCGATCGTCGACCTTCCGGCGTTCTTATCAATCGACCCAGTCGAACGGTCATTTAATTACAAGTCGCACAATAATCGGACATTTTTCATGCAAAACCTTTCGAAATTCGATCGCTAATTGTCCGCGTGTTTCCGTTTTATTAACGCCGATACCTCGTAATAATTTATTAACCGAAGCCTCGGTACATTGTTTTTGTCGCGCGCCTTTTTCGGCGCTAATTACACCGGCGCTAAAATTCGTGAACGAAATCAGGAGAATCGATCGATGACAAAAATGGGACGTAAGTCGCGCGGCGCTGTGTTTTGATAATTAAACGCGTTTGCGTTTGAATAATTAATGTCGCCCGGCGGGCCGCAAAACGGACTAAAAAGCTGCTGAATTGAATGCGCCAGATTATGCATCAACAGTCGCCGACAAACTACGATGCAGCGCGCGTTATTACTTTTTCATTGTTCCGCCATTATTGTAAAAGTTGTGGCAAAAAGTCGTCGTCCGGCGCGTGATTTATGCACGCGCCGCGCCGCCACTCGTATCATAATTATTTCGCGAACAATGCATGTCAATTACCGCGCGTCGCATTTTTGTTTCAATTAAGCGACTTTTCGTTTGCGCGCGAAAGTTGACTAATTGCGCGGGCTTTTCTTTTTCGACGGACGAGTCTTCGTCAAGAACGGTCACGATGAATGCACTTTGCCGTAACGCAATTTGTCAGCTCGAGGGACGTTTCGGCGAAACGAGCGTCGCGATTGTTTCGCGAAAATCAGCTCGCTTTGACGGTTGATTAGTCTGATTACGGCGGAACATTAGTCGATATGAAAATTCTTCGCAAAGTATGACAAATGTTCGTTAAATGTCTGGAAATGTCAGAACTTTTCTCTTGAAGGATAAAATCGTATATTTACCTTTTTCTGTTTGTAAACAACCATTTGTTTACTTTTCCTTGATAAAAAGGTCATAATTTTACGGTTTGTAAACAATTCTTTTTTTAAAAATAACCTCTTCTTTACGTTCTTTCTATATGGAAAGATACATTTATTTACCTTTATTTTATTTGTAAACAGCTCTTTGTTTACGTTTTTACATATAATATCTGCTTATAAATATATGTTTACGTGCTTTTTGTATATAATACAAAATCGTTGTTCAAATTCTTTTTGCATATAAGCAAATCAGTTTACCTTCTCTATGCCTTACATCAAAACTGCAAAAAATATTAAGATAAATTTAAAGAAAAATACGAATAATGTTTGATTACGAGACAGTCGCCGCAAAATGTCAAGGATGAAACAATGATATTCGACGATCTGTCCGATCGGCCGATTTCGCCATTTTCACGATAATTATAAAAGCATAATCGCGTCGGCGAACCGCGAACAATGTGCATCGATTACAAAGCGGCCGCTGCCGGATTATAATAAAATGAGCGGCGCATCATACGAAGACTGTAATCAAGTTATCGGGGTCTGCGATGACGCGGAATCGGCGCCACACATCTGCGAGCGTGCGCCTCGCGAGCAATCGCGACTAATTATGTCACGAGCGCGGCACAAGGAACGCGCGCGCTTGCCTTGCGAAATAACGAAATGATCCTCCTATTGGCAACTAAATAATTCATCTGTGATTAAAGCGGGCGCGTCGCTTTAGGGCCGAATAATTGTTGCTTTGATTTTGAAACGCCATTTCACGAGCGCTGCGCATGAGATAAGCCGTGTAATGCCGTATAAATTATCATATGGATATGATGACGACATTAGAAAGCGCCTCAGGCCATTTTTCACGTGACGTTCCATGTCACTCGCAGCACTGTGACGGAATTTAAAGTTCGACTTTGTTGCAGATGATGTAGATATGTAATATTCGAATGACGGCACATGATGCGGGAGTTTCAGTTATTTTCTCGAGGGAAGCAGTGGGTGGAAAACAAATATAAACAAACGTCTGTTTATATACAAAAAGAACGTAAACAAAGTTTTGTTTACTCACAAATATAAAGTAAACTCACAAGTATAAAGTATTTGTTTACAAAGTTAAATACTGTAAACAAAGCTATCGTTGCATTTAAAAATGTAAACAAAATACTTTTCACCTTCGAAAAAGGTAAACAACGAACTTTTGATATTCATATTGTTCGTAAATGTAAACAAAATGAAAAATTCGTTTTAAAATTGATCTTAACGGAATAATAGTCAGGAAAAATGATGTAAATGAAGTATCTCGAGGTGTTTTGTGATAGAAAGGTAACTGGTCGACTGAAGGAAGGTTTGGAAAATCGGGAAAGGAGTGTGAAGGTATTGTTGGCTCGAAGAATTACGGGGATTTTTGCGATGCGGCGCGCGTGTGGTGAAGTTTCGATGAACTGTTCGCGACGTAAAGATCCCGCTTATGATTCAGCGCCGCAGGAAAGGAAAGACGCGCGGAATGCGGCGCGGCGAAACTTCGACGTTGCCGTGCTCGGAAAGTTCGGCTGCGGAAACCGCAAAGGCATTTACCAACTGTCGAACATCCAACCCGCTTCAACATACTTGACATTGTGGTAGCAACTTAGTGCCAGCATAACACGTTAAGCTAAGTTAATATGCGTCCCAAAATGCACTTCTTGCTTCCCTGTCGTTGTCGCATTTCGGCACATGTTATATAATATTTTCGCGACACGGGAAAATTATTTTAAAATGTTTTTGTTTTTGTTGTACGGAGATTCGAACTCGTGTCTCAGTTGGTCACGTTGATATCCTATCTAGCTCAAGAGAATTTAATTTTGAGATCGAAATATTCTAGTAAAAAGCAAACAATAGTAAAAAGAGTTTTGTTTTCATAATTCAGAATGTAAACAATGGTCTGGTAGTATAACATGGCAATGTAAACAATGGTTTGTTTAGATACAGAAAATGTAAACATAGTATTATGTACCTGAAAAACTTGAATAACAGACTGTTTACAAACAAAAAACGTAAACAGATGCCTATTTTACATGCAGGAAAACGAAAACAATAGACTGTTTACATTTAAAAAATCAAAATAAACTTCAGAGTATTTAGAAAAAATGAACAAAATGTTTTCCTGGTATAAAAAGGTTTCTACATTTTCGTCGACCGATTAAAACCCACTCGAAAACGTAGCCATTCGGCGCCAAGAAATGCGACCAACCTGTAAATTTGTCCGGCAAATAACGTGACGCATTTCGGACGCTTCTCGTCGTAATTCGTGAGCGTCTTTGTTTCCAGTCGCGCGCGGTTTTGCGTGCCGCAAAGTCGACTTCGTCGGCATTGTTTTGCGTCGCATCGTCGCCTGGTTAACCCTTTTTGGCGATTCGCCGAGGGAGAGGTCCGCGCAGAACAATGCCCGTCGACGTCGCCTAACATTTCACGGGCCGCGGCGCCGACAGCCCGCGACTTGCCAAAATTTCTTATCGCCCGCCGCGGGCGGAATTACGGGACCGACGGTCGTCCGACCGAACGCGCGCGCTCAAATATTTACGGCTTTTCCGAAAATAATGGGCGCCGCGGCGCGGTAAATAAGCGGGCCGGGACTCGCGCGACATGTATCATTTATGAGCAGCTAACGGAGAATTATGCGCCGCGAGTCGCGCCTCGTTTTGAGCAGATGTTTCCCGAATGTTTCGTCCTTTTTTGCCGCCGAGTTGCTTCTTGTTGGCAATTTTTTCGTCCCGAGTGAAAATGCTGGAGATTTACGCTCCGAGATAAGTTAACCGATATTTAAGTTGGGAAGGGCGCTGGTGCAGGGGAGAAAAAAGATTACCATAGTGTATGGGAAATAACATTATCGTGAGTGGAAGTAAGCTTTTGATGGTGAAAGTTGGTTGAAAAAGTATGTAAAGACTTAAAAAAACGTGTTGAGATGGGATTATGGTTGAGTTAAGTAATTTTTGAAACAACGGTAATTTATGGTAATGTAGGGTAATTTAGGGTGTTTTACGGTAATTTGTCATACTTTTAAGTAATTTTGGATTATTTAATAGTATTAAAGGTCATTTTTCGATTTTTGAACTCAGATATTTCAGAGTAGTAGCCAAATACGTTTTAGACAATCATTGAATTGAATTCCGTATTTTTTCGGCAATTTTCGTGCAAGGTTAGACAATTAGGAAAACTTACTCGTAAACGCTGCGATCGTACGAAAGAAGGATCCTGAGCTGCTGGTTAATTTCACGTCGTTTCACTACGTGCGCTGGTTCGATGTGCACCCCGTGCACAACCTGAAACAAGGGGATAATTAATTGCAAAGGACGTATCTTAAAAGAGAAATCACGGCTTATATATACCAATACGTATCTGTACGTGCACATATCAGGTGCACACCTCGTAACATATACAGTAATGAGAAAATAATACCGCGATTCACGCGTTGATAATCGCGTTGTACGAACTTTATCTAAGCAATAAATTAGCTTAAAATTTGAATATATATGACACACAATTTACATGAATGTAATATCGTTTTTACATTCGACGCTATTAAAACGAATAATGCATACCGCTTTACGCCCGAATTACGATTCGCAAATATTATTACGCGGATTTTGGCATTTCGCCAGCTTAGTTTTTCGTCATTTATTATTTTCAGCGTGATTCATGACGACTTTGTGAATCGATGATTTTTGTTGAAAATGGCCTCGTGTTTACACATTTTGCAATTATTAAATACTACAGATATACGAAGCTTTATATGTACACATTTTGTTCAATTTTTTAATTTCCTAATAATATTTCGTAATTTTAATGATTCATGTAGAAAGCGACACCTTTTTACTTTTCTTTGATGTTTATATTCATATTGAGTTGTAAAAGTTATTTTTATATGCTATTATCAATATTTCATTCATTCTTATATTTGATTGCAAATTTGGAAAATATTTGTATTTATATAATCATCGAATTCTATTTACAAGATTTGATAGAGACAATATCTCAACTTAATCAGGGTAGTACTATGCGTCATGTTATAAATTAAATATGATAATAAATATGATAATAAATATGATAATATAACTTTTTTATCTCTTTATAATTTTAACTATATTAATATAAGTGCCATATATTTGACATAAGTGTCAGGCATTGACGATTTTGAGTTGATTTTCAGTTTTTAAGTTATCGTATAAGTGCTCAAAATAAGTCATAATTTAATAAGTGTCACACTACAATGATTTTTCGTGGTCGGAGAATCGCTGTCGATCTCCCGAGATTCTTCCGGTATCAAAGCAGTTAATTTTCCGCGGAATTTGTCGCGCGGCACCTACGACACAATTTATCGCGAGGCCCCGCAACGAATTGTCTTTCAGCACAAAAGAGCCTCCCCGGAGTAATACGCTTCCGGCTTCGTAGCAGCGTCATTAAACGATCATTTATCTTGACAAGGAATCCGGCGATGGCCCCTCCACCTCCCGCAGGAATACCCCAAAGACTATCAGCTCGCTTTTACGAGACCGTCCCCGTATCTCGTGTCACTTTTTTTACGGTGCGCAAAAACGAACAGATAAAGGCCGGCGAATTTACACGATATGAAAAATGTTAACTAATGAAACGCGACGGTGAAAAATGCCCGGCTGCGAAGCACCGACGACCGATAAGAAATTTGGATTAGGGTGTATAGGTTGCACGTGAATCACGTGGTGATATATCTGGCAGCTCGGCGGATTATGTTTTTAGATACAGGTCGAGCCGCATGGTTGATGTGGGATTATGTGTAGATAATTTCTCGTAAGAGTGTGAGTGTGTCTGATTTGTGAATGGGATTTGATAGTGTCTTTTGAAGTATGTACAGTGTTCAGATAAAGGGCTTATGAGGTTTTTATAAAAGCGTAATTGTACAGAAGATTTTGCACATATACTCTCCTGTGGATAAATATTAGTTCTTTCTTACATTTTACCAGGCTCTTAAAAGAATAAGTTTTTCTTTTTGTTTCGGGAGGATTTCCCATTTAATTTTTGCCGAAAACTATTCCTTTTGAATCAAAAGAATATTCCTTTTCTCAGAAAATCATTTTCAAATGACCGCCATTTTGCTGCTTTTCAACTTTTAGATCTGAAGATGGCACCACACTCTTAAAAATATTCTTTTTGATTCAAAAGGATTCAAAACCAAAAAGAACATCCTTTTAACCTGAAAGGAATCCTTTTCAATAAAAATGATTCTGCTTTTTGGGCAAAATATTCATCCAAAAGGATATTTTTCTCAGTGCAGATCCAGATAATCTTATCAAGTTTCAGGATCTTATAACTGGAACTTCGTAATTAATAAAAAATGCCCTCTAAATGAAAAAAACATTGCAAATTCAGTTAAAAAAATTTTTTTTCAATATTCATTCAGTACTCGAAAAATCTGACTGAACTATGACCCGCAACATTTTACTATGCGATTACGGTCGAGTCAACGAAGGTTCACCGAAATGATTTTGTCGTCGGCCACGGTATGAGTGCGGAGCAGATAGGGGACGGGTTTTGAAGTTGGCGAGTTTGCGTAACCGCGAGCACGTGATTGCACTCGGGCACGTATTCGTGTCGACGTGGATGGTTCACGTCGGGCCTCGTGAACGGCCGCGGCCGAAGCGCGACAGACGTCGGTTCGCCACTCCGGATTCCTCGTTCTCGGCGCGCAATACGCATACCGAACTGTCGCCGGAATTTAACGAATTCATTTCGGCCGTCCGGAAAATTGCCGAACTCGCGCATTGTTTGCGCGAACGCATGCCGGCGAGTTTGCTAGGATTAGCAAAATATTTAGTCTGTTCGGGAACTTTGACATTCTGGGGGGGGGGGGTCACAAGCGAAAATGTCTGGACTATCATTTGGAGAATATTGGGAGGTAAATTATAGTGGTGCAACTATTTAGTTGATCTTATGTTAGGTACAGATCGCAGGATAAGTTAGGGGCAAAACAGACATTATTTCAATTTCACTATAAAACTTTTTTACATTTCATAAAAATTTAAAACTATTTTATTCAGCATGCATAATCGGTAAGCTGTATTTTCATTTCCATTCTTTTTATTCAATTGCCTATAAATGTTGTTAATGAATGTTTAATTATTTGGTCTTGAGAAAACACTATTGAGTCGCATTTTTAAGAAAAACAAATTTTTCCCTTATTTTTCGTACTTGTTAGATATTCAGACTGTCCAACATTTCTGACAATACAAAACACGGAACGTTTTTGCAATTAATCTTAAAAAACATCTTTGTTTACAAGACGTTTTTCTATTGGAAAAGCATTTTCCTCTGAACAACATTTCCCGACGTAACGCGACATGCCAGCACGAAATTTACAGAACGTGACGACGCTTTTTTTTGCATTGATGAGCTTCCTTTTACCCGTTTTTTCAGGAAACGTGACTATATTTACAAAGCCTCGCAACTGCCGGGAAAATAACATGAAAATGTCGACTCGCCGTCGCTGCATTACAATATTATTATCGTAACATCACATTCCGGGCTCATTATTTTAATTGATTCAGTAGAAACATCGGTTTTAAGTGCGACACTCGTTACTCGAATTTCACGACTCGCGCGACTTCCGTCGCATTCGCGCGACAGGAATTCCAAAACAGATTCGCCAATTCCGAATCGAATCGATTCCTTTTCATGCGAATTCTTTTGATTCGGCCGCGGCAAAAATCCAAATTACTTTTTTCATGAGAATCTGACCTCGCCGTTGTCGAAATCGACGTGAGCTCAAAAAGGTTGTATTATGCTCAAGTCAGTTACCCGGAAGTAAATTGATCGGCAATTGCAGCTCGCGATATTTATAAAACAAAACGCGGCTCGCTGCGCCGTTTGATTCGCAAAGCCATGGATCTCGTCGGGGAATCGCTGTAACTTGAAATTTCCAATCAATTGCCAGGCCGAGCGCGAGTGTACGCGAATGTTTGCTCGAGCGATTTGCATAATGGATTTCTTATTCGCGAGTTCGAGTAGGCAACTGCGAGTAAACAATCTCGGCAGCGACGTTACATAAACAATTTCGCCACACCACCCCTGGCGCCGCGGGCGAAACGAAAAAATTGAATTCCGCCGAAGCAGCGACGTGCCAATAATTTTCCAGGTTTGTGGAGGCAAACCGAAAATCGGGGTAGTCGAAAACCGGAAAAAATTTAACGAAAATCGGGAGACATTTGAGTGAAATGATGTTCTGTCGGTAATGACGTTGGCTGCTTTACCGATGGAACCAGAACTTTTCGGGTTTAAGAAAAAAATGGAAAGGTTGACGCTAAAAGACAATTTTTTCTTCTTTTGGATCTTTAAAGAGCTGGAACAATATTTGAAATGGGAGCATTCCTATCCGTCAATATTATTAACTGTCTTACCGACAGAACAGTTAACCAAAACAATCTTCATAGATTAATCTTCATTTCTTAACTTTTACTTCATTCTACACTAAGCTTCAAACCCGGTATCTCGCTCTGTCGGTAACGCTACGATCTACCTTACCGATCAAACAAAAACGCCTCCTACCCCATCGGTAACGCAGAAACTACTTTATCGACCAAACTGAACCACGTTACCTAATGATAACGTTATACTACCTTACCGACCAATCCCTAAAACCCGTTTACCTCTCCCACTCTCTAATTTCGCCTTTCCGCGCGAAATTGGCTGTGCAAATAATTCCGGGTGACAATTTTCGCGCGATAATTGAATGCTGGGGTGATTTGTTGACTGCGCTCCCGCCTTATCTTATTTGTACAGTCGTTTAATTTCCATTCGAGAGGTAATTAAAGGCGAAGTTTTAATCTGCGGTAGTTTTCGATCCGCGGCGAATTTATTGCCCCGAGGCGAGCGCGGCGACTTACGTGGAACGCTCCCGGGTGATAATACGATATCTTAAGAGGATAGACCGAGCATTAACTTCGTTGCATAGTACCGGGGAAGGGCTGCGCGTTATAAAGTAAAGAGGCAGAAATTAGGGTCGGCGTTGTGGAAAGCGATCCATCCAGGCGACTCGGGCTCGCGGCGGAAACCTTCGATCTTGGCCCGATACGGAAATAATTAATCTCGCGCTATGAAGTCCGCTCTATTTTTCTTCCCTGATCTTCTTTTCAAGAAGATATCGCGGTTTTATTCTTCTGGGGAAACCGCTGGACGAATATCGTCGAGTTGAAATATTGCTGCTTTGGCATTGTTCTTCATGAGCACTTAAATAACCGAAAATAATTTAAAATTTTCGTAATTTCGGTCTTCGCTTTAAAGTTAGTATTCCGAATTGATGGAACTTTGGTTAGACACACATCGCTATCTTAGAGGTCATATATGCAATGAGAAAATAGGTTAGGTTGACTCCCACGAGATACTGTCGGTAAAACAGAAGATAGGTCATACCAACAAAGTTCTTTCATCACTACACTAACATGTTATACCTATAGGATCTGATGAACGAAAGAAATCGAGAACTTAACCTAAAAATACCGAAAGTTTAAGAACACTTCGTCAAGCTATTTCTCGATTACAATCGATCAACCGTAGCAACAAGCCGTGATACATCACAAATCTCATTACCCGGCAAACAAACGGGATGCCTCTCGCACGACACCATAAATATCCGCGAGAGGGCGTCGTAACTTTTGTGTATTATCGCGACTGTTTTTTCCTCCGTCGGTAATTAGGTTTGTCGACACGTACAACAACAAATAACCGCTCGTCCGTAACACCAGACAATATTACGTCGCGTTTTTATGATGGATGGATTTTCTTCCGACGTGTTTTCCCCCCATTGTGCCCCACTCCCCTTCCCTTTTTTCGTCGAACATGATAAAGGAAGACTGCCTCGGAATAAAGGCCGGATCGCACAATGGCCAAAAGAGGCACCGCGAATTAATCGGACTTGATTAAACCGGCCGATCGAAAATAACGAAAAACGATTATTTCGCGGGAAAAATGCAAAACGCTTTCGCTAATTTCTATGCAAATGCCTATACGGACTTGATGAACCCTTCCGGAACGAATCACCGGAAATATTGCAGAGTCGTTATTGCGGCATCGACGAGTCGAATCGTAATTATCGCAGTTGTTATTTCGACCCTTAAATTACCGTCGTATAAAAACGGGCATCAAAAATGAGTCATGACGGACACTGCCGTCATTAAAGCGTGATTTACCTTTCGCGGCAAACATTTTACGAATTGCTTTTTTATGTTTCCCGTTTGTGGACGTGCATTTTCAAACGAGAGGGGTCACGGGCATGTAATTCATATTTAAAAATTTAATGGCAACAAAAGTGGCATGACGTGCAGGTTTTGTCAGTTTGGCATGACAAATTATATTTCTGGCTGTAGATGCAGAATTCTGAAAGAAAATCTAATTTTCATTGTGGGAATGTTTAAAATGTTTTTAAAATATAATAAAATTTAAAATATAAGTGTAAATATCGTGTAAGTGAAAGTGAAATTTTATATGAACGTATAACTATAAGTATAATCCACTCATAAGCTTAACTCTAATTATTTAAATTTTAGTAGAATAATGTGTGAACACTGAACTTAAAGTGTTATTTTTAATTGTACTTTTTTACAAAGTATTTTAATACATGTGTTTAATAACAGAATTGATGCTTCAACCTATAACTTTGCACTAACAAAAAATTATTAAAAATCTAAAAACGTGTACAATAAATTTTAACAGGAATCTTCATTTACGAAAAAATACTGCTCTTAATCGCTCACTGACCATTTATCAGGATATTATTTCGCGATTTCTCATCGCGAAGTTGGCCCGGGACAGTAATGAAAGCGATTTGTCTTGGGGGCATTGAAATCGGCATTAAAAGTCAGCCGCCGACTCGTCCGCAAGAACGGAAGATCGGCGGAAAAGACGCGCTGATCTACGACTCAAGTTTGGCGCGTGGATTTGAGGACACTATCTGTTTGCGTGGCGACGCAATTTATGACGTTAGTTCGAGCGCGAACAAACGCGGCTCCGAGGACTGAATCGCGCGGATTAAAATCTTCACTTCTTTAAGGATTTTACGTCGGTATAGATCCCTACTTTATCGACAATGCCGATTTTATTCATATAAAAAACTATTGCATGAAATACTTCTGTAATTTTTCTCACCCCATTTGATAATCTAATAAAATGTTTTCCTATACTATACAGTAAATTTAACAAATCAATGTAAAAGTAATATTTTCGGTCTACCGAAAAATAATTTTGAAATGTTTTTAAAGTTATACACAATTTTTTAATTATTTTACGTTTTTTAACTTATGTACATTTTGATACATTTGTTTTAGTTCAGTTATAAGGGCACCCGCAATATACGGCCCTAAATGATAGAATCAACTTTTTCGGCATGAATGCAGTATCGCTAATTTTGTTCAGGCTTGTCGAAATGTCCATTATATTCCGATTAATTTACATAGTCGCGTTACAGATGAGCCCTCATCAATCAGACCTGTGCAATCGATATTCGGAGATTGTAATGCGTACACATGACAATGAGGGTATTTGTGAAAGTGATCGGGCTAATTATTGCACTGCGGTCAGGTTCCGATCGCGACGGCTTTTTTCCGACAAACTATTACACGACTGTTTGTCAGCGGAAATTCGTCGCGGAACATGTGTTAATGTCGCGGCTGACACTCTTGGGATGGTCGAATAAAAATTTATCACCGTCCGTGTCTTGTAAAGATGAAGTAGCGAAAATAAAATTCCGACAAAATTACCTCGCGGTCGAATTACGTTTCGATCACGGAAATTCAAAAAAATTGTTGCCATAAAGAGTGCAAAAAATAGCATTCACTGCTATTCCAAGTGTCACGAAGGAAGAAAGAACCGAAAAATTGTGGCATTTGAACCTTCTGAAACATTTATTTCTTTCAAAAATATTCCAAAACTAATATCCATATTTTATAAATGTTGGTCCAGTTCTTTATTCTTTGCGTAACAAAATTCCTAAGACCCTTTTCTACAACATTTTTCGAATCGAAAACTAAATTTACGACTATAATTTGGCAATCTTCTTCCAAGTAGAAATGCTGCGTGATAACACTCCCATCGAATTATAACCTCAAATTAAAGGTCGGAACAATGACTCGGCAGAATCGAGGGAACTCCGCAAAAAGCGACGGATCGGCAAAAACGGCTTTTCATCAGGTCCGGCGCGACATCTAATACATATTTCCTCAGGTGTCGTGTAATCCGTCGGCGTTTCTTGCGCCGTTGTCACTTACTCCGGCGACCTCTTGAACCCGTCCCGCCCGATGTCATCGCTCTTGCAGGCTTCCGGATACTCTTTCGTTTCCGCCTTTTCCGCGTTTCCCGCGCCAGCTCGTTATTTCAGCGCTGTCCTTTCTTCGCCGGCGAACTCGACCCCCGCATTTTTTACCCGCACCTTTTTGCGTTCCATTTATTTTTCGTACTTTATTGTCCCTTTAACGAGAACGGGGAAAAAGTCACTCGCTTCTTGCGCCTCGTATTACGAGAACCCGAAATCTCATTGGGAGAAAGTTATTATCCGTTAATTAGAAGAGAATCCAAATTTCGAGATCGAGATCTGGAGTTGGATGGTCCTTGACAAATTGATGGATATAGAAAAATGCTCTTCAAACAGAAATATAAAAAAAAATATTCCAAAAATATTTCTGAAACATTCGTTAAAAAAAGCATCCGTTACATACTGAAGTGAATTCCTGAAAGGTAGACCAATAATCCATGACAAATTCTCAGAATTCGGCCTGCATAACCCTAAAAAATTTCTAGAAATAGGCGTATATACTAGAATCAAATTGTCCGAGTGTTTCCAACGTCACAACTTGCGATATTATTTGTCAGAAAAAATATATATATATATATGTGAGGTAAATGTAAGGAATATCTTGAAATTAAAGTGGCACTGAATGGAACTTCTGAGGACTGTCGTGACCGGTTCAGCCGCAATTCGCAATCGAATTTCAACAACGAAGGTTCGTGCGTGAAATTGCGGAGACTTGCGGCGAGTCGACCGATAAAAATGAATATATTAGTTTAGGAATTAGCGGCGTTCGGAGGAAGGATTTGCATTCGATGCGGGAGTGGGTTGTAGGTGCAGTGGCGCATCGGCTGTTTGGCGAACGTGTCGTCGAATTTGATGTTTGAGGCGGAATGGTAAATGCGGGTAAATAAATTGGGGCTGGATTTTACGAGTGCTGAAGGGGATCGATTCGCAAAATAAGACTGATGAATTGAGGTTAGGAGAAGTAGATGGAAATATAAGGAGGTGGGAGAAATAGTTGATGGGTATTTAGAGTAAAAAGTTTTTAAGTCCTGCGAAAAATAGAAGTCGATCTGCAAAATTTAGGAGGATTCCACAGGATAGTGTTTATACCATTACCTCAAAAAGTTGAAACAATTTTTTTTCTTAAGTTCTAAATGAATCCCATGATTTCTCAAGCCCATTTCATTCATACATTTTTTGGGGGTTTTTGGCCAAATTTGGGCTACCGAAAAAAGTTGAAAAAAATTCTTTTACTCCGAATCGACTTATACATCAATCCCACTATATTTTGATCCTCAAATAACACTTTTCAACCATTTCTACGCAACTCGACAAAAATAATTTTTCTTCATTTTTTAACATTTTAGCCTATCTACAAATGTCAAAAAACTGTTTGTTTCAAAACCGCCTCATAAACGAGTCCCACCATATTTTGAATCATTGAATCATTTTACACCCAGTTCGAACTTAGAATTTCTCAACTTCTTTCCACCGCCAAATTCTTCATTTGGCCGTGGAGAATTTGGGTTATTAATTTTTATTTATTTATTTAAAAAATAAATTTTATAACAAATTAAAAATGAAAAAACCTTCTTTTTCCACTCGCTTCGCCCACGATCGGGCGATGATATTACGCGAACCAGACTGGCAGTTAACGTGCACAAAGCCCCGCGACAAGCCGAGCTCGTCTTACGCGCTCCGGGATGTACACGTTATAACTGTTGATAATAGCAATTCGGAGCGTGCGGGAGCGGTGCCATCAAGTAACCGCCGTGTTATGCACAAATGACGATCAAAGCTCCCGCCGAAAGACCGGGGGCTTTGTCTTTCGCGAGCAAATTTGCCGACACACGGGCGGGAGCGCGCTGTCAAACGCGCGGCTCGAAACCGCACACATTTTCGGCGCCACGCAGCGATCCGAGCCGGCTTATTCCGCCGGGGAAGTGCACCTATCAGGTAAGAGCGCAGCTTCCGAGAACGTAATTTCCCTCTTTGGAGATCGGGCGCGCGACGGAGAGAGTGACGGAGAGTGAAAGAGAGTGAGTGAGAGAAAGAGTGAGAAAGAGAGAGAGGGAGAGGTTCTAGAGCTATTACGCAAGCTGATACGAGGATCAAATTGAAACAACCGAGCCGCCGCCTTTCCATTTATCCGCGTCCCCGATTTCTGTCACAGACGCGCTGATTCGCCGGCGAGAGTCAGTCATCTGCATAGAGTATAAGTTTTTCGGCGAATTCGGAGTGGTGTTGATGCACTGAGACAAATTTCTACATAAAACTTCCAGTACTTTGTACATAAAATGAAATTCAGTACTGTGTACATTAAAATTAATGTAAAAGTGCATGAAATTTCATTTACTGTTCTATACAAACAATATGGGAATATTGAAATTTCAAGTACTTGTTCATTAAATTTAATTTACGTCATTGATATGAGCTTCCAGTTTTTACATTAAATTTCATGACATTTTTGACAGTCTAGTTGGGCGTTGTTAAGTTTGAATGTTGAAATGAGAATTCTGAAAATCATGTCTGGAGAAAATTGATAGGAAATTCTGAATCATTCTGAAAATTGTTGGAAAATTCTTTAAGGATACTTTGTATCAAGAATCCCTGAAACATTTGCTAAATGTAAACTGAACAGTTCTGAAAAAATTGCAAAAGTTAAAGATTGTTTCGGTCTCGGATTAATGACAGTGAAACTGAACTGAATGTCCCTATTAAAGATTTTTTGAGATTTTTTCTATGATTTTGTATTTCTACTAAAACTAGTTTAATTTCAGGCTCGATGGGAATGGTCAACTGTAGAGTGAATCATTGACTCTAAACCTAAGTCCGCTTAGATTTAGTTGCGAGAAATTAGGTGTCAAAGATTTGCGGGATTCGGCGTCCTGATTAATCGGATCCCAACAAAATGCATATTTTATTTAATCCGATCGCGCATTACTCATGAGTTCGATTCGCCCGTTTCCGGATGTCATCGTCCCTGAATCTTTCATTCCATAACCGCATTATCTCCGTTCAGTCCGAAAATATAGAATTTCGTTCATTCACCGGACTATATTTTATAACCCAATTGACACTTCTGATTCTCAAAAGCGCATCACCAAATCCCAAAATGACTTCGATAAATCATCTTGCAAAATCGAATGTCCTATTCTCGTTGCTTTTAAAGAAATCACATCCCCAAAAAGTTCTGAAATACTGAATAGAATTCTAAAAAGTCTCATTATTCAAATGAAAGCATTTTATGACTTTTTTAAATCCGAAACTTTCCGAAATTCCCCAAATACCAATCTCCACAATTCCAAATCTTTGTTTCAGTAGTACAACTCAACATTCAACCTAACGTGCCCCTCAAATCCTTTCTTATCTTCAAAAATACTGAAAACTCTCAACGTCGCTCGTCTACGTGAATTTCCTACTTCAAGTTTGATCTGAATGGGTGCTTTTTCGCCCGAACTTTGGTCTCCTCGTACGTCATCTCGCGGCCGACAGCGCCGGCGAAACTTATATTTAAGTCGCGTAATTGTTACAAAAGAACACCCGCGCGTTCATAAAAGATCCGCCGGGCGCTTCCTCCTCGGCGAAGTCGGAAATAACGTGTATCCGAGCGCCGGACCGACGTTTCGCGCGAGTTTCCGGAACGCCGTTCGCCACTTTTTCTTCCGCATTGTAGCCCGCGGCATTAGCATAAAGATTCGCCATTGGCCGAATTATCAATTCATCTCGGAGTTTCGCATCTTCGGTTGTTCGGGACCGTAATTTGCGGAATTACGTGCCTCTGTGACGCAACATATGTAACGCTGTCACTTGTGATTACGCTGACGCAAGTAGCGGGATAATTCATGTGTTATGGGACTGTGGAGTGAAATGTGGCGGGTTGCGTAGAAATCGGACGAACGATGAGATTATGGAATTTAAAAACAAGAAATGCTGGTAATAAAGAAAAAGAAATGTTCGTGGTAAAAAATTATGAACTTGTTGAGCAAAGTGTTGGATGATGTCACAACAAGTGCACGTTTAAAACAAATAGTTTTAGTGTACAATTTGTGTACATAGGTGAACTTTGGAAGAAGAAATTTATTTGTTTAATGTAGGAATATAATAACCACACATTTCAATGAAGATTTCTTATGCATATTTAATATATTAGAAAATTTTATTTTTAACCTTTTTATTGTCCACAATTATTCATAATTCACATATCGCCAGTTGAAAAAAAAGTCCTCGAAACATAGACCACCTAATTAATTAAAATCGCTCCATAATAGACAACGATTCGACCCGAAGGGAATTTTTCCGCGGGACCTCGCACCGTTTTCGCTTTCATTTCTTGTGGGAACGCGCCACGTGTTTCAATAGACCGCCCGCCACTAATTATGTATTTCGCTGAAATTCAAACACGCTCGTCTGCAATTCGTCAAGGGACGAATTGTATGTACACAGAGACGCGCGGCGTCGCGCATCGCGTTGAATCGACAACTAGCGCCCCCAAAGACAAGGACACAAATTAACGTAGCACTCGCGGTATTTACGTGAGCCACTGTTAATTTACATATGCATGGGATGCTGCCGCGCTTCCCACCGTCGAACTTCTGCTGGTTCGTGTAAGTTCCAAAGTGCTTCCCGTTGCCGTTCGATTTGAATTTCTATTTTCGAGGAGTACATACGGATTGTGTCTCGGGGCTGTACTGCCGCCATATGGACCCCCAAATGCTTATTTATTTACCCTGGCGCAAGTTGCGATTTTAATGGCGGTAGATTTGCTGAGCTAACATGGAGGAAGATTGCAAAATATATTACTTTTCGAAGACAGAATATATATTGCTACATCATGCTTTGCATTTGTATTTTTACAATTATATTTATAATATATATTTAAGTATAATATTTATAATATATAATTATATACAATTATAATTATAATATATATTTTTTGTCGTCACTGTTACGTTTGCAGAAAATACATTTGATTACTTAGCCCAGAACATAATCGTAGATTTTAAGCGTTAAATTCACTATGCCCTCTAGGACAAGTTTTTTGAACTTACAACACTTTTTTAAGGGGGCACCGTATGTTGTGATTACTACACTGTGTGATGAAATTCAAGACATTGTAATTTAACACTTGTGTCGATGTAGGATAATTTTTAATTTTCATAACCTAACCTTTTTCACGTTTGCACTTCAATTTCAGCGTTGCTTCATAATTTTAAAGAATTATTTTGAAGCTCTAAACCATCGTACCCCGTAAATCACCATGACCCTACATTCCACGTACACGCCATACATGATCTTCTTTAGCAAAAGCCTCCTCCCGCCCTGAATAATTTAACAAAATTCCTTATTAACCGCATGTTTCCAAGACTCCCTATTTGTAGTTTCAGAGCCTGTTCGCGCGCCGCGCCAAGATAACACGTAACAGCGTAACAGCGCCGTAAAACAATACGTAACCTGGGACGGAAATTTCGTTGTCGGACACATTGTAGAGCTTGAATGTTCCAAGGCGAGCCTTTCGCGACTAAGATTACAAAGCATCTTGGATGTATTTAAACTGCTTAGTCTTACACTTACACTACCGTTTCGAGAGGCGTTTTAGTGGCACTGAAATGTTCACGTTATCCTCTTATTCCCGCTCTTTTAAATAATTTTGCCAAAAAATAGTGTTGATTTCTGCTGAAATGTGGTAGATACTGGTCCAAATACAATTTAATAAGTGGTTCGGATTGATTACACTTATGGAGTTTTAGTGCAAATTTCACGTTGCTAATTACTTTGAGCAATTATTATTACACTTACTGGTTGAATGTAAGTGTAAATGTAATGTAGCAGTAAGTATAAGTGTAGTTCAGCAGTAAGCATAAGTGTAACGGTAAATAATAAACAGTAAGTGTAAAATTATCTTACACTTATGCACTTACTGCTTTATTAATATTCACTTAAACTTAGCAACACCGTTTTAATAATTGTGTTACAAGATATTTTTAACACAACTCTTATGCGTCTGTTTTTAACGCAACTGTTATGACTCTTATGCATCTAGATCTGCTTTATGGTCTTCTAATTTTCGAGTCAAGTTTTTAAACGTATCTAAATCCTCTTTCTCACCAAATCCCGTTTTAGTACAATTAAATTTTCAGTCCTCTCATCCTTTAGGACGAAGAGAAATGGCGTATTTTCAGGCCGACCGACTGCAGCGCCATTTCATCATCGACGACGGAAATTGATGGTCGAAAAATTTTTTTTCCCCCGAAAAGGGGGAAATGGGCGCTACATTTCACGCGTCGCCGCGTGATCTACGTCTGACAATATTGGCGCGAATCCCCGCGATGCAGATGGCGCTGTCAGAGGGCGCTGCACGCGACGCCGTGTCAAATAACATCGTTCGCTGTCAGCGCCGGCACTTTTTACCTGTCGACGAAGTCGCGGGGGTGAGGCGAGGGGGCGAATCGATACTCGATTAACTTTTTACGATCGCGCGACACAGCGTCAGCGTCACTCGGCCGACGATAATTATCTTAATGCGCGGGAATATTTGTCACGTCTGGAGACGACGGCTGTTTGCCAATAGCAGCTGAGTGTGTGCAAATACGACCCAAATTGCGTCGCGATTTGCACAGTGTCCGCGGAGGATGGTGGTGCTGGGACGGAAGTCATCGGGAGAGATGGGAATTTGAGGTTAGGTCGGCGTTTTTTGGTCAGAAAGGAGCTAGATGACTGAGAGTGCACTGAAAACCTCAAGAATCTAAGCAGTTTTGAAAATGCCTGAAGAAATCATAATTTTCCTCAACGCCCTCTATATTGAAGAATCATAACCTCTTCTTTTAATCCGTACTTATTTCCCAAAACTTTTCCAAAAAAAGACAAAATTGGTGTGAATACATTATTCACACAAATTTATTTATTAACAGTCTTTGAAACCTCCCATCCAATATATAATCTCCCTTCCCAATAATCCCATCACCCGTTCTGCCCTCTACATTCTTCGTTCTGCCATACATAACCGAAATCGATGAAACCTGCAAGCCAATGACTGTTTTACCAGTGACCTGACTCTCGTTCTACACGATTGCGGGCACATTTCGAGTTATAATTCGCACAATAATTCAAGGATTCGGATCGATTTCGTCTCCCGCGGAAAACTCGCCGAACAATGCCGCCGGAATTCATTGATGGAATTAACCATTCAGTCGAGGTAACGTTTCGTCCGAGTTGCGACGCGATTCGGCCAATCCGAGTCCACCAATCGGAGCCAAGTCGTTCGCCGATTCGTCTTTCCTGTTTCAACTCCCCTTCCCCCTCTCCCCGCAACCTTCCCCTTTATTTCGACAAGAAACGCGCGATTCTATTTACAGCCGGGCGATCAATTGCGCGCAACTGTAAATCCGTTTACCGGAAATTGATTTTCGCGTTACGAGTTACTGCGCGGTATCACGTTTCCGCGAATTCTACCGGGAAACGATCGATTCTTTATGCGCGCAATTAGCCCGCGTTGAAAATACGGATATATTATAAAAAGTCAAGAAAAATACGAGCAAGAAAGAATGAGAATTAAATTACTGAATACATTAAATTTATATATTACATAGACATTAAAATTGTGAACAGACTGTATTTTTGAATAACTTTTTGTGCGGTAATAAAAAAGAGTAATATTTACTAAACTGTTATTGTATTTTTACTTATCAAGTATCTGGAAATATTTTCAAAATTGGGCACTTTATTGGAAAACAAATGTGGATCTCCCTTTTTGAGATTTGAACCATTGTCCTTCGAAAATACATTTAAATGTTTCCTAAAGTATACATACACGGGAAAAATGTAGATATTAATGAACATATAAGATTCAATGTGGAGACATTGATGTTGATTCAACATCAATGTCTATCATGAGTCAAAACAACACGTAAACTAACCTTAATTATATTTCGATGTTAAATCAACAGACATTCAATGTTCAATTAGCATCGGTGACTCAAATTGCTAAATCCAATATTACAAATATTGGATTTAGAATATGAAATATGCTGATTTAGTATAAAAAATGTAGATTTTTTCCCGTGTACAAAACCTTTGAAATATTTGTTTCTCGTGAGAGGGCGTTCCCAAAAACGGCTGCGAAATGTAATTGCGTTATCGCGCGGTACGAATAACAACGGTGAATTGAAATAAATACAATTACTACGGCGCGGTATTTTTGGCGCGAATTTCGCCGGGCAATTTACCGGGGGTAGCGTTTTCGTGCAATAACAACGTTCATCCTCATTTTCATTTCGCCAGACGCCTGGTTAGCGACTTGCAAAGAAAGCGTGTTTGTACTCGGCGGTGTTGCCGTGAGTCAACGTGTTAATGAGGGTCAAGCGAAGGTCAAATCTAGAGGGCGAAAAAATGTTCGGGCGAAGCGTTTCCGGTAAATTAGTTTTCGGGCACAGTTTCGCTCATTACTCGCGAGTATAGTGAGTTTGAAGTCTTCGAGTTCTGTACATGGCCGAAAAAGTCTAAAAGCTGTACTTCTGGAACACTGAAGTGTTCTTCATAAGGGTTCTAGATAACTAGAAGATTTGTTTTCAAATATTCTAATTCCCTATAAGTAATTTAAATACATTTTTATAACATTTGATCACTTAAATTTCGTCATGAGGGATTCACAAGCGTTTTATAATAAAAAATATATTTAATAAGTGTCTTTAAAATAACACTTATTAAATGAATCCTGAATCTTTCCCAAAAAGAATTCACTTAATTTTTAAATACTTTCAATGGTTTATAGTCATCTTCCCAGGTAAAAATGAACATACATGGCGCATATATGGCGCATATATGTTATGACATTTATATTGGCGTATATGTTGACATACATGCAGCATATATGTTGCCAGATATGTGGCATATATGCAGCATATATGTCGCCATATATGCAGCACACATGCCAACATATATGCAGCATATATGAAATGAGTTGCCATATATTTTGACATATATACTGCATATATGGCAATATATATATGTTGGTTAGAATTTTTTCACAAGAATGTGGGAGTATTGAAATTAAATTTTGACACTTTGAGTTGGAAATACATTTTATTCATAACATATTCATTATTTTTAGTAACAAACTAAAAGATGGTTGATTCTAAAAATGTCTAGTTTCGTAGGTCAACCAGTTTTGACGACATTGCTTGTTTAATCATACCATCTGATTTCACTTCCCGTTGTTTCGCTTCCTGCCTCGCTTTTGCATATTCTGCAAATAATAATTTTTGCAGAATACACAATTTTTAATTTTGAATAGTTTTATATCAACTTATATATCCATTTTTGAAATATCTATGTACACAAATCGATGACTGTCTTTTAACATTGTAAAAATTGTTTTAATGCAATTTATTATTGAAAGGGTTTTGTAAATACGAATAATTTAATGTGACAATGAAAAAAGTATTACATATTACATTCTGCATTAAGGGTGGAAACTCTTGGTCAAGTCAAATATGACATCAAAAGAGTTAAATAAACACTATTTCACCTCTGTCTTTGTTTCACCCAAATACTTTTTTTCCCACTATTACATTGCTCCATAAAAGTGCTCATAAGATAAATTTGTTAAGAATAAGTTTCTTGTACTTTTTTTTCGCGAAAAAAGTACAAAATGGCAATACTTTGATTCACGTGTGAATAAACATTGTATTTTGTATGTACATGCAATCAGTTGTACTACACAAAAACGTGAACTCACTTATAATATTGTTGCCTGTATATTGTTCCAATGCAGTTCTTATCGTCATTTCGTCAGAACCCTTAGACTTCGACGGTTTCCCGAGAAGAGTTGGCCTTCGTGGTAGCGGATATCGTCGTAGGTGCGGTCGTGGTTGTTGCGATAGTCGTAGTCGTAGGTGCGGTCGTGGTTGTTGCGATAGTCGTAGTCGTAGGTGCGGTCGTGGTTGTTGCGATAGTCGTAGTCGT
>JABFPB010000519.1:0-36714 GCA_022817645.1 Ceratoteleas bidentatus
TAGAGCTTTTTCCAAAAAACGCATTTTTCACCGATTTTCGATTTTTATTTCGAAGGGGGAGGGGGGTCGGACCCCCCCTTTTTGTGTCATTTAATTCCTTTCCCTCAACTATATATATCTAATTATTATCAGATTTTTATGACCATTTGGTCATATAGCTGAAATATTCACTACAGCCTCCCCTTAACTCGTATTCATAACTTAAATTTTGTTCATTTTGACAAGATTGGACTGGTCCCTGTGCCAAAAAATAGAGTGAATACTGTGCGGCGCACAGTGTTCAGTTTATTATATTTTTTTCCGCGAATGATTATTGGGCAGTGGAGGTAATGACAAAATAGTGGTAAATGAGGAGCAACAATTCGAGCGATTAGTTGCTATTTATCGTGGATACACTAAGAAAACTAGTTTTGTTACGTCAGCAGTCTGCACTGCAACTGCTGCAGTTTTAGACTGTAAAAATATACCGTGTGGCACGATACTCGCGAGTTACAATCTAGACTGTAGTGCACGGAGAAAAAAGTAAACTTAAAAGTTCAGGCCAAGTACAAAAACGATTAATCGCTTACAAAATATGGATGAACATTAATCAAAACTGAAATGTTAAACTAAAAATATTCTAACGAACATTATAAACAAGGAAATTATATAACACAGTATAATAAATTATTATTTGTAAAATTCATATCATCATAAATTAAAAAATTACAATTTAATGGTAAATGATTTTCAAGGTTGTGATATAACAGGTGGGCTTGATATAACAAGTACATAAAAATTATTTGAAATATCTTTAATATCAAACTTGAATGCACATTTCACTATGACAAAAGCAAACCAAAGGAAAACCAAAACCAAAAATACTTTGGCAAATTTCCATAGTTTTCTAATGTTTTCGATGGAAATGTTACAAAATCACAAAAAATGTGAATATTAATTTTTAATTTTTTGAATTTGTCAGCTGTTTTAGGAAATTTTCTTTGAAAATCTTAGAAAACTATGGATATTTCCCACGTATTCCGTATAAAACAGATTTTTTGAATATGTCTGAGGTTTTAGGAAATTTCAATTAAAACCTTAGGAAACTATAAATTTTCCACGTGTTCCGCAGAATATAATTTTATATAATTTAATTCCCACATATTCCGCAGAAAACAGCGTTTTGTAAATTTGACGGCGATTTTAGGAAATTTCCATGGAAAACATTAGAAAAGTATGGAAATTTTACACATATTCGGTACAAAACAAAGTTAGGAATGTATCGTCGATTTTCGGAAATTTCAATAAAAAATCTTAGAAAACCATGGAAATTTCCCGTAATCCGAAGAAAACAAATTTTTTGAATTTGTCTGAGGTTTTAACAAATTTCCATGGAAAATCTTAGACAGTTTATGAAAATGTCCATAGCAGAATATAATCCAGTGCAAAATATAATAATATATTACATTTTTTTACACAATAAAATATTAAATTTTTTTTTTATTTTGACCATAAAATGTCGTATTCACCTCGGGCGCAAGCGCCCTTGGTGCATAATGTACTAATATCTTCAGACAAAGTTTTGAGATTCTTTATTCACATTCTTTGAAACAGAAAAAAATGTTAATAGCGAAGGGACAACGGTATATAACAATATCATTGAACGGTATCATAACAATATCATCACGAATCAATCTAATGGCATTGTTTCAAAAATAAATACAATGTGTACCTAACTGAAATGAAATGGGATGTTTTAAAATGAAAATTATATATTTGAAAAATACATAATATAATTATGTATTTGAAAAATACATAATTTTCTTTCTTTGAAAAATTAAAACGAAGGAACTGATTTTTAAATTACCATTGGAAATATAAATTGTTAAAAATTATAAGCTAAGGACCCCCCCGGGCCCCGTGCCTGGACACCGCTGCCGACCCACCGACCCCGGACCCCGCCCCCGATTTTTTTAAGAGCGTTTTTTTGCATTTAAACGCTCGTAAAATTCAAAATTTTTAAGCAAATTTTGATTTTATTAACTTAAATTTATTTTAAAGATCTATTTTATGAACTTTATGTTCTTTAAATTTTTTTTATTATTTTAATGTTAAATGATATTTTAAACGAATAATTATTATTAGGTGTATTTTTAGATCTTACTTATATTTATTTTATGTATTAATACATTTATATATAGTATAGAATTAATTTTTATAAAAATTTGTTTTATCTATCTTTTTTCTGAAAAATCCCACTTTAACTTTAAATCAAATATTCAATAATAATAAAAAAAAAATTAATAATAATTATATTAAAACTAATTAAAAATTTTAATTGGAAATTAAATATATTTTTTATATTATATAATTTTATTATTATTAATATTTTAATTTTAAAATAATATTTTTTTTAAAAAAAATTAAAAAGAAAAATTTATTTTATTTATAAATTATGAATCTATTGACTTAAAACTTAGTCTACTTTTTAAAAATTTTAATTTTTCAATATTTTTAAATTTGCAATTTAATATTTTTATTTAAATTATAAAATATAATAATAATAAATTATTTATATTTAAGTAATATGTCTGATTTAAGTAATAAATTGTAAATTTATTTAAAGATTTTAATATCTTATTACTATAGATAATGAAATGCCTGATTAAAGGATTATTTTGATAGAATAAATTAAATATTAAATTATTTTCATTAATAAAATTATTTTTTTTTATTTTTCTTTTTTTATCTATTTTCTTTTCATCAATAATAAAAAATTGATTAATAATTTGATTTTTTATAGAAATAAATTTATTAATATTTATACCTTTATTATTTAATAAAATAAATATTAAAATAAAAATTATTAATAATTTTTGATATTTTTTTATTCAAATTTTCTCTTCAATATTGTTATTATTTATATTTATTATATTAAATTTTTTAATTAATTTTTATATAAATATAATAATATATTTTTTTTTAATTATAATTATTTTTATTAAATTAGGAAATTTTGAGTTACGTTCGGAGCGTCGCAGCGTGCGGACGTGTTTACAGCGCGCTCCGTTTATCAGTTTTGTACGATCGAATTTGTGAGACTTTTTTTTGATCGAAAATGTGTCTTGTACATTTGCTTTGCGCTGTTTAACCTATTTCGGAGTGTTTTTCGCTTCTGCCCCTGTACTGAACATAGAGGGACAAAACTGAAGTCGCACTTCTCACCATGTTCTCTGTCGCTGCTGAGATGAACGGCCGTGATGACGGCTCTCGGGCCGGGAACACCCAGAATACCTCAGGCCTTATTCAGAGTGCCGATTTGAGTGCTCTTTTTGCAATGATCCAGAAGATCGGCGAGGATGTCGCTGCAACTAGGGAAGATGTAAAGGAGTTGAAGCGGACAAATAGCCGTCTAAATACGCGTATCGATGAAACCGATCGAGAAGTTGCCAGCCTGAAGACTGATATCTCTAAGTTGCAAAAAGAGGTGACGTCACTGAAGACCGAACCGAGAAAAAACAACGCAATTTTATTCGGTTTCAAAGACACGCCAGAAATAAATGCCAATCTAAATCAAAACATCATCGAAATAATCCGTAGAGTAAACATTGAATTTAATCCCGACAATCTCATAACAGCATATCGACTCGGAAAAATAACCGGCACAAGACCGGTCCTAATTAAATTCAAGGATACCTACTGGAAACAAGCATTATTTCGAAACTCAAAACAATTGGCTTCAAACAAACTTTATATCTGCAATGACCTCACACCTCAACAATTGCAGGAGAAAAGACAACTCAAAATTCTCCTTGCCAAACTTCGTACTCGCCATATCTTTGCCAAGTTGAGAGATAATGGAATTGTGATAGATCGGCAACTTCTTGGAAGAGACGAAATTGAGGAGCTGTTGAGAACGTACGACCATAGGACTCGAGAACAGGACCAGAGCACCGCTGAAGGACGACACCAGAAATCATCTGTCGACCAAATGCGTTTGGAGGAACCTTTATCCACCAGTCAAACTAATCTACTCGCTCTGAATCCAGTTGAAAGCCTCTACCAACAGTCGTTTGATAATCAGCCATACTTGGAGAGATTCTCATCTTCAAAACAACGACTCTCCCCGTCGTTCTCCTCGAGAAAAAGAAAAGCCGACATCCAATCAAAGAATGAACGGAAAAAGGGAAAACATGATCTATTGAAATCCCAAACGCTCATTCGAAAATTCCTGGAAGCTGACCGGCAAGAAAGCACCGAATCTACTACACCGATCCAGCAACACCGCACCCAACACGAGAACGAGCAAGCGAGAGAAGCCGTGGTCGACATCGCGGAAAATAGCCCATAGGCCCGGCGGGAGTCAAGTCATCAGCCCAGCGGATCTTTCTTCTCGAAGCGAGACCGTCCATCACGAGATCTACACAATGGTCCAAACCTAGTATTTTGGAATACCCATGGCTTTAAAAATTTTCTATCTTATGTGAATGATTGCGACACAAATAATATCTATTGTATAGCCGAGACTTGGCTAGTTACGCCAATCGAGAACATATGTACCTTAAAAAATACTATAATTTATCAATCATTAGCACAGAAAAAATATAATACAGGTAGACCAAGTGGAGGTCTCGCAATCATTCACAAACCTTATCTACCTAGTAGATCTTTAATACACCACTCAAATTGAATTTTGATTGAAATAACGTTAAATAAAAAAAAGTTCTTAATCCTTAATACTTATATCCCCCCAAACGATAAAAACTTATTAAACGAATTCAATGAAATGTTGTTCTCCATTACGTCCAAATATATGGGGCACCCTATCATAATTATAGGTGACTTTAACGCACGTATAGCTAGTTTAAATCAAATTCACTCTGAAATTGATATGTATTGTTTTTTTAATAAACGCGAAACTTTAGATCAAAATATGAACCCTCAAGGTAACATGCTTTGCGAAATAATGGAGGAGAACTGTTATGTTGTCTTAAATGGCCGTTCGAATAAAGATAAACCGGCCCAATACACTTTTTGTGGACCGATGGGCAAAAGTATTATCGACCAAGCGTGGTGCAATATTGATGCGTTGAATGTAATAGACAATTTTGAAGTCCTGATAGAAGAAACTTTTTCAGATCATTTTCCTATTGCTGTTTCCTTTATTCAAAATAATGTACCCAAAACGAATTCTGTTACTGTTAACCCTTCCTCTGTTACGAAATATAAATGGGACCCCAACAAAATAAACGAATATCAAAACTTTCTTGAAAATGAACTGATACCGGAGCGATATACAGGCGATATAGACTTAGATAATGGGCATATAATTGGAGCAATTTCAGCGGGATCGGAACAGCTGAGAATGATGAAATTTATTAAGCAACCTATGCACAAATATACGTCATCTAAACCGTGGTTTGATAAAGAATGCCAAGAGTCTAAAAAACAATTAAAACAACTGCTGAAACTATGTAAAGATAATGCATTTTCCTCACCATTTATCGAGAATTGGCTCTCTTACAAACGAGAATACAAGAAAATTTTACATAACAAACAAAGTAATTATTTTAATCAAATATCAAACCAAGTACGGGATTCGAAAAACCCCTCTGCATTCTGGTCAGCTATTAATGCTCTAAATTATAAACCCAAATTGGAAAACGACATCGATAAAGAAAACTGGCACAAGTTCCTTAAAGAAACGTATCCTCGCGTTAATCATATCCAGTTACAACTGCCAGAAAGGGTCGATCCCCTTTTGGACGGTGATATAACAATGATTGAACTAACAAATAGCCTGAGAAAATGCCAAAATGATAAAGCAGCTGGCTTGAATGGTATCAGTTTCGAGTTCTTAAAAAATCTCCCTGAAAGCAGTCTCATATTTATATTGAAAATGTTTAACAATATCTTGAATACGGGAAGAGTACCACTAGAATGGAGTAATGTATTAGCTCTTATGATTCCCAAGAAAGGCGATCTTCTGCTACCAGGAAACTATCGGTGTATTGCGCTGATAAACTCCCTTCCGAAGGTGTTCACCCGAATTATCAATCTGCGTTTGACCGACTGGGCTGAAAGAAAGAAGCTGATACCAGAATTTCAAGCTGGCTTCCGGAGAGCTCGGAGCTGCATGGATAATGCATTTATATTAAATTCTCTTGTGCAAATTAAGTTCAACCAACGCCGAAAATTATTTGTAGCTTTCATCGATTTTAGACGAGCTTTTGATTTTGTAAACCACTCGATTCTATGGCAAAAACTTTACCGCCATGGTATCAGTACCAAGCTCATAAACTTGATACGAAACATGTACAGTAACGCAAATATGTCAATCCGTGCAAAAGATGGTTATACCGACCCAATCAGAATTAGCCGTGGTGTGCTCCAAGGGGAAATTATGAGCCCCTTACTCTTTTCGTTATTCTTATCGGACATTGAAGAATATCTTGTGAGGGAGGGATCCACAGGTGTGTCTATAGATCACCGGAATGAGATCCAATTGTTGGCTTTTGCAGACGACATTAAATTGTTATCAGACACACCGTATGACCTGAACCGTAAACTCGATATTCTACACAATTATTGTATCAGAAACGAACTTACTGTTAACATCGAAAAAACAAAGGTAATGATCTTTCATCGCGGTAAAATGTGTAACAAAACGAAAAACGTCTTATTTAAATATGGCGATCAACGGGTCGAAATAGTAGGGATCTACAAATATCTTGGAGTATTCTTTTCTCATTCTGGCTCCTTTCGCCAGGCATCGAATGCTTTTGGTAATTCTTCCAAATTAGCTTCAAATCGAATTATTTCCCTACTGGGAAAGTTGAGAAATAGCTCATGGGAAACCAAAATGGAACTATTCCACTCATTATCACTTAGTGTGCTCTTTTACATGGGCGCATTGTGGTCTCTGCGCTACGCTGAAGATATGGAAAGAGTCCAACTTGGTTTCCTAAAACGTCTGCTAAAACTACCCAGAAATACTCCAGGATATGCTATACGGATAGAGACTGGCAGACTCCACCTTTCTTTCAATATCCTGAAACTTACATTGAAGTGGTGCGATAAACTATTGCAAATGGAACCAGATCGACTACCGAGAATTTGTTTCGAGAGGTTGAAAGATCTGTCTGTCGAATTCCCAAGTAACACGAAAATAAATTGGATCCTTCAACTACAAAACCTACTTAATTTTGATCCAACCTTGCCAACTATGGACCTCGAAACTATTGTAAATAATAGTACACAGATATTAGACAACTTCGCGCAATTTCTAGCGTTTGCCGATTACGACCGTCTTGGTAAATCTGAAAGTCTGCAATTGCTCCCTTTTATGCCAGTTTCATGGGGCCCACAAACTTATCTTTCAATAAATTGTTCTTTTCAATGCGTACAACTTCTTGCGGCAATGCGTTTAGCTAATTATCATCGAAGCTTCTTTAACTTGGGTCAATTACATAAACTTAAACCCGTTGAACTTTGCCAGAAATGTAATCAAAGCCAAGAAACAATCTACCACCTTCTTGCTGAGTGTCCAGCTCACAATCATCTGAGAAATTCTATCTATGGAGAAATCATCACCGATGATCAGTGGATCCAGTCTCTATCCCCAACTAACTACCTTGAAATTGTTAAAATTACTAAATTTATGTGTATGATGCTTGACTTCCGATTGTAAATAGTTCAACAAAACTCTGTATATTCTTTTTTTACCTATTGATAATTACAAAATTTATGTGCCCGACGCTTGACTTCCGATTGTAAATAATTTAACGAAACTTCGTATATTATATTTTATTTATTGTACTTTATTATTTAAAAAAAGGGACAATTCGACGTAACCCCAGTGTATGATTGTTGTATCTTGAGCACTGAATAAATCAATCAATCAATTAAATTAGGAAATTTTCCTTTTTATTTTTGATTTATTAAATTAATAATAAATATTAGTTTTATAAATTGTTTTATTTTATCTACTTTACAAAAAATAATTCCATTATTTTTATTAATAAATTTAAATTTTAATTATAAAATTCTATTAATTATAAGATTAATAAATTCAATTTATAGAACTATTAAAAGATTAAATCAAATTTTTATTAAATCTATTATAGCTTATTCTTCTATAAATCAATTAAGCTGATTAATTAATATATTAATATTTATTGAAAAATTATTTTATTTTTATATAATTATTTATTTTTTTTTATCTTTTTTATTATTCAAAATTTTTAATTTTTTAAAATTAAAAACTTTAAATAATATTTATATATTAAAAATATCATTTAAATTAAAATTAATTATATTTATATTAATAATTTCTTTAAGAGGTCTACCCCCATTTATAGGATTTTTAATAAAATGATTATTAATAATAATTTCTAATAATAATTTAATATTATTTAATTTAATTTTATTAATAATATTTTCTTCAATTAATCTATTTTATTATATATATATTATTACCCCTACCCTAATTTATTTTAATTTTAATAAAAAATTATTTATTTATAAAAATTACATTTCCTTAAATTTTAATTTTAGAATTTTTATTAATATTATTTTTTGAATAATTTTATTAAATAATTTAATTAATTTATAATAAAACTTTAAGTTAATATTAAACTATTAATTTTCAAAATTAAAAATATTTTAAATTTAAGTTTTAATAAAATGATTATTTTCAACAAATCATAAAGATATTGGAACACTTTATTTTATTTTTGGAATTTGAGCTGGATTTTTTGGGACAACTTTAAGAATATTAATTCGTCTAAATTTAGCTCATCCTTTATCATTTAAATTTTCTGATCAATTATTTAATTCTATTATTACATTACATGCATTAGTAATAATTTTTTTTATAATTATACCTTTAATATTGGGGGGATTTGGAAATTGATTAATTCCTTTAATACTAAATTCAATTGATATAGCATTTCCTCGTTTAAATAATATAAGATTTTGATTATTACCTTTTTCTTTATTATTATTGTTAATAGCTAATTTTGAAGGAGAAGGAACAAATTCAGGATGAACTATATATCCTCCTTTATCTTCTCAAATAAATAAATCAGTAGATTTTTCTATTTTTTCATTACATTTAGCAGGTATTTCATCAATTGCAGGATCTATCAATTTTATTTGTACAATTATAAATATAAATCCCTATAAAAATAAAAATATATTTTATCTTCCATTATTTGCTTGATCAATCTTTATTACAACTATTTTACTTTTATTATCATTACCAGTTTTAGCTGGAGCTATTACAATAATTTTAATAGATCGAAATTTTAATACTTGTTTTTTTGATCCCTTAGGAGGAGGAGATCCTATTTTATATCAACATTTATTCTGATTCTTTGGTCATCCAGAAGTTTATATTTTAATTATTCCAGGATTTGGATTAATTTCACATATAATTTGTTTAGAAGTAGGAAAACAAGAAACCTTTGGAAATTTAGGAATAATTTATGCAATAATTTCAATTGGATTTTTAGGATTTATTGTATGAGCACATCATATATTTACAGTTGGAATAGATATTGATACACGAGCTTATTTTACAGCTGCAACTATAATTATTGCAATTCCAACAGGAATTAAAGTATTTAGATGAATAGCAACTTTTAATGGAATAAAATTAAATTTTTTAACTCCTTCTATTTTATGAATTTATGGATTTATTGTAATATTTACTCTTGGGGGATTAACAGGAGTAATTTTATCTAATTCATCTCTTGATATTTCATTACATGATACTTATTATGTAGTAGCCCATTTTCATTATGTTTTATCAATAGGAGCCTCTTTTTCAATTATTGGAGCCTTTATTACTTGATATCCAATATTTACTGGATATTTATTAAATCAAAAATGATTAAAAATTCAATTTTTTTTAATATTTTTTGGAGTAAATTTAACTTTTATACCTCAACATTTTTTAGGTATTTCTGGAATACCACGTCGATACTCTAAATATCCAGATTTTTATTTAACTTGAAATTTTTTATCATCTTTAGGAGCAATTATTTCAATTTTTTCTTTAATATTTTTATTTTTTATTTTATTTAATAGATTAAAATATAAAAATATTATTAAATATATTTTTTTTTTAGAATCAAATAATGATTGAAATAATATATATCCTCCTATATCTCATACTTCTAATGAATCCCCATTTAAATTTATTACATTCAATAATTCTTAATATGACAGATAATTGTATTAAATTTAAACTTTAATTATAAAATATTTTAAAATATTTTTATTAAGATTTTATTTAATATATATTAAATTTTTGATTTAAAATCCTTATTAAAAATTATATCATGAAACATAATTTTATTTCAAGATGCTATATCTCCTATTATATTTTATATAATTTTTTTTCATGAATTTATTATATTTTGAATAATTATAATTTTAAGAATAGTTTTTTATTTAATATTTAATATATTATTTAATTTAAATTATTCAATTAAAATTATTGAACACCAAACATTAGAATTAATTTGAACTTTATTTCCTTTAATTATTTTAATTTGTATATCAATTCCTTCAATTAAAATTTTATACTTAATTGAAGAAATAAAATCAAATCAATTAAATATTAAATCTATTGGTAATCAATGATATTGATCTTATGAAATTCCAATTAATAATATTTATTTTGATTCCTATATATTATCAATAAATACCCCCATAAATTTTTCTTATTTAGAAGTAGATAATCAATTAATTATTCCATTTCAAACTAAAATTAAAATAACTACAACTTCTAATGATGTAATTCATTCTTTTACTATTCCTACTTTAGGAATTAAAATAGATTCTGTTCCAGGACGATTAAATCATATTATAATTTATATCTCTTTCCCAGGAATTTTTTTTGGTCAATGTTCTGAAATTTGTGGAAGAAATCATAGATTTATACCTATTGTTGTTCAATCCACTTCTACAAATAATTTTATCAATTATTTATTAACTTTTACAAAATAATTATTAAATTAATATCATTAAGTAACTTAATTTAAAGTCATGATTTCTTAAATCATTTATAATAATAAAAATTTATTCTTAATGAAAAGATTTAATTAATATATAATATTATTTTGTCAAATTAAATTAATTCAAATTTATTGAATAATCTTTAATTCCCCAAATAATATCAATAAGATGAATTATTTTATTTTTTTATTTTTTATTAATTTTTAATTTAATTTTTATAATAATTTATACAATTACTCATAATTTTATCTTAAATAATTTTTTAAATCTAAATAAATGAAAATATTATTTATTTAAAAAATGATAAATATTTTTTTTATTTTTGATCCCTCTTCATCAAAATGATTTTCAATAAATTGAATTATAAGATTAATCCCCTTATTTTATTTAATTAATAAATATTGAATAATTTTTTCTCGATGAGAAATTTCTTTAAATTTAATTTTTTATTACTTAATTTTAGAATTAAATCTAATTTTAAAAAAAAAAATTTTTTTAATTATTTTTATTTCAATATTTTTTATAATTATAATAATTAATTTTATAGGATTATTTTCATTTATTTTTACTAGAAGAAGTCATATAATTATAAATTTAACTTTAGCTTTCCCATTTTGATTATCTTTTATATTTATTGGATGAATTTTTAATTATAATTTTATATTAATTCATCAAATTCCATTTGGAACTCCTAAAATTTTAATTCCATTTATAATTATAATTGAATTTATTAGAAATTTAATTCGACCAGGAACCTTAAGAATTCGATTAACAGCTAATATAATTGCTGGACATTTATTATTAACATTAATAAGTAATAATGGTAATAAATTATTTATATTATTTTCTTTAATATTAATTATTTTACAATGTTTATTAATAATTTTAGAAATATGTGTTTCAATTATTCAAGCATATGTATTTATAACTCTATTAAGACTATATAGTCAAGAAATTTAAAATTAATGAAAATTTTTAATCAACCATTTCATATAGTAACATTAAGCCCTTGACCCATTATAATTTCAATTAGTTTATTTTATTTAATTTATTCAACAATTAAATGATTTTATTATAATATTAAATATTCTATATGAATTAGTTTAATTTTATTTTTATTAATTTTATTTCAATGATTTCGTGATATTAATCGTGAAAGATCATTTCAAGGAAATCATAATTTATTTATTATTGAAAATTTAAAAATAGGAATAATCTTATATATTATTTCAGAAATTTTTTTTTTTATTGCTTTTTTTTGAACATATCTTCATATACACTTATCACCAAGAATTGAAATTTTTGAATATTGACCCCCAATAAAATCAAATTCATTATTAATAACAATTAATCCTTTTAATGAACCTTTAATAGGTACAATTATTTTAATTTCCTCAGGATTATTTTTAACATTAGCACATTTTTATCTATTAAATAAAAAATTTAATTATTCATTTTTATTTATTTTATTAACAATTATTTTTGGATTAATATTTTCCCTTCTTCAATATCATGAATATCATGACTTATTTTTTTCAATAAATTCCAATATTTATAGATCAATTTTTTATATATTAACTGGATTTCATGGATCTCATGTAATTATTGGAAACATAATAATTTTTTATTCATTAATTCGATTAAAAAAAAATTATTTATCTAATTTACATCATATTAGATTTGAAATTAGAGCATGATATTGACATTTTGTTGATATTATTTGATTATTCCTTTTCCTATTAATTTATTGATTACCCTCACAATAATAAAATTTAAATTTATTTAATTTATAAAATTTTTAATTTCAAATTAAAATTTTAATTTAAAATAATTCATTATCTTAATTTATTTAATAATAATTTTCTTATTAATATTTATTTTAACACTTATTAATTTAATTTTATTTAAAACTTTTAATAAAAAAGAAAAACTTTATCCAATTGAATGTGGATTTAATTTTTTAAATAAATCAAAATTACCATTCTCAATTCAATTTTTTTTTATTTCAATTTTATTTTTAATTTTTGATATTGAAATTTCATTAATTTTACCTATAATTCAAACATTATATTTTAATATTATTTCTAAATGATTAATTAATTTTATTATTATTATTCTTATTTTATTAATTGGATTATATTTAGAATGATGAAAAAATTTAATTAAATGATTTTAATAATTTATTTTAAATTAATAATATTTTTTTTTAAAAAAATTTATAAATTTTTAATTTTATTAATAAAATTTATTATTTATTATTTTCTTAATTTATATTATTATTAAAATTTACTTTTTATTAAAATTTTATATTTAATATATTCTATAAAATAAATTCTATAAATATTTTATATAGTTTAATTAAAACATTATATTTTCAATATAAAATTAATTATAAATTTAATTTATAAATATATTTAAATACTTACTTAATATTATAATAAAATTATTATTTCCCTCAAATATTAATTAAATAAAAAATTTAATTAAATTTTGAATTAATATATTTTTAAAAGTACCCCCCATGAATTTCTAATTCATCTATTAATAAAATTTATTATACTTTTTATTAATAATTATATATTAAATAAATTATTAAAACTTTATTAAATTATTAACATTTATATTAAAGATTTAAATTAAAAATAATTATTATAATAGATATAAATAAAAATTTCTTTAAAATTTCTAATTCATTAAATAATAAAATTAATTTTTATTAAATTATTAATTTATTTATTAAAATTCAATATTAATATTTATTTTTATTCAAAATAAACTTTTCTTCATATCCCAATCTATATAATTAAATTTATTATTTTTAATATAAATAATTATAAATAAAATTAATAAATATTTCCTTAAATAATTTAATTTAAAAATTTAATATTTAATATTATTAAATAAATTTATCTTTAATATTAATTGAAACCAAAAAGAGGTAAATTATTGTTAATAATTTTATTGAATAAAAATCCAATTAAATATTAAATTAAAATATATTTTTATAGTTATAAATTTTTAATTCACTAATTAATAAAATTTATTTTTATTAATTTAATAATTTAAATTATTAATTTATTATTAAGATATTATAATAAATAATATATTTATTTATATGCAAAATAAATTTTTTATATCCTTTATATAATTTAATAAAATATACATCTAATCTAAAATTAATTAAAAATTTAATATAAATAATTATTTAAATAATTTAATTTTAAAAATTTAATATTGAAAATATTAAAATAGAATTTATTTCTTTTAAATATTAATTTTAATTAAAGGTAATTAAACTTTATTAAATAAAATTTATTAAATTATAAATAGTAATAATATAATTACTTTTTTTAAGTCGAAATTAAAATTTATTTTATTTATATTAAAAAACAAAAAATCTAATTAAATATAAACTAATTATAAAATAAAATTTTACTAATAAAATTAATATAAATTTTTCAATTTGTATTAATTTTTTATAAAAGTAAATTAGAGTTCCTCTAATAAATATCTCATTCCATCCTATATCAATTTTATTTATTAATTTTAATCTATTATAAAAAACCTGCTTTATTAACATTTGTGAAAATAAATTTATTATCCATATATTTTTTATAAATTTATATAGAAAATAATTATAATAAATAATATTAATTAATAATATTCCAAAAATAATTGAAAAAAAAATTAATATTAATATAAAAATTTTTAATTTATATCTTAATATAACTACATTAATAGAATTAATTATTAATCATCTTAAAATTTCTCCTCTTATAATTGAAAATAAAAATAATAAACTTATAGAAATATTTATTATTATTGAATCATTTAAATTTCTATATTTATAACATTTATTATAGTTTCCAATTATAAAATAAATTAAACGAAATGAATAAAAAATTGTTAATATAATTGATAAAAAAAATATTATAATAATAAAAAAATTTAAATTAAATTTTAAAAAAATTTCTAAAATATAATCTTTTGAATAAAATCCAGATATAAAAGGAATTCCACATAAAGCTAAATTGGCTCTATTAAATATTACTAATCTATAAATAAAATTATATCTTATTATTCCTATATATCGAATATCTTGATTATTTAATAATGAATGTAAAAATAAACCTGCACATATAAATAATAATGATTTAAATAAAGCATGAATAATTAAATGTATAAATCTTAATAATTTTATTTTTAAAATTAATGTTATTATTATTAATCCTAATTGCCTTAAAGTTGATAAAGCAATAATTTTTTTTAAATCATATTCAAACCTTGCAATTATTCCAGAAAAAAATATTGTTAAAATTCTAATATATAAAACTATTTTAATTAATAAAAGATTTAAAAATAAAATTTTTTCAAACCGTATTAATAAATAAATTCCTGCTGTTACTAATGTTGAAGAATGAACTAAAGAAGAAATTGGAGTTGGGGCTGCTATAGCCATTGGTAATCAAGCAGAAAAAGGAATTTGAGCACTTTTTGTAAAACATGCTAAAATAATTAAAAAAAATAAATAAATATTATTTAATTTTATAAATAAATAATTTCAATCTCCTATTAAACTAAATAATCCAATTGAAATTAATAACCCAATATCCCCTAAACGATTTGTTAAAATTGTTAATATTCCTGAATTTATTGAATTTCAATTATTATAATAAATTACTAAAATATATGAAATTAATCCTAATCCATCTCATCCTAATAAAATTATTAATAAATTTTGACCAATAATTATGAAAATTATAGAAATTACAAATATTATTAAAATATAAATAAATCGAATATTATAATAATCTAATATTATATATTCATATCTATAAATAATAATTATAGAAGAAATAAAAAAAACAATTCTTATAAATATAAATCTTTTATAATCAAAATATAATAAAATTGAATAATTTATTGAATCAATTATTATTAAATTTAATTCAATTAAAAATTTATATTTTATTAACATAAATATTAATCTTATTATTATTATCATTAAAGAATTAATAAAAAACATAAATCTTAAATTTATATAAATAATTAAATTTATTATTTAAATATAAATTTTTATAATCATTAATTCCACAAATTAATATTTTTTTTAAAACTATTTAAATTTTAAAATATTATTAAATTTAAAATAAATAAATTTATTGGGATTCAATGAAAAATTATTAATATATATTCTCTTATAAAATTAAAATTAAATTTATTTAAATAATAATTTTTTCCATATTGAGAATAAGAAAATATATAAATTCTATAAGCTCCTCTAAAAAAAGATAAAATTATAATTAAAATAATTATAATTATTCTATATTTTATAATTAATTGAATTAAAAAAATCTCTGAAATTAAATTTAATGAAGGAGGAGCAGCTATATTTATAATACAAAATAAGAATCATCATATTGTTATATTTTTAAAAAAATTAATTAACCCTTTATTAATATAAATTCTTCGCCTATTAAATCGTTTATATCTAAAATTTAATAAACAAAATAATCCAGATGAACATATCCCATGACCAATTATTATTATTAAATTTCTAATTAATCTTAATTTTATTAATATAAATCCCCCCACAATTATTATTCCCATATGAACAATTGAAGAATATGCAATTAATATTTTTAAATCAATTTGTCGTAAACATAAAATTCTAATATTAATTCTTCCTAAAAAAATAAAAATAATATACTCTAAATTATTTTTACTAAATATATTTATAAAAATTAAAATTATTCGAAGAATACCATATCCCCCTAATTTTAATATTACTCCCGCAAGAATTATTGATCCAAAAATTGGAGCTTCTACATGAGCCTTAGGTAATCATAAATGAATTATATAAATAGGCAATTTTACTAAAAAAATTATTGTAATAATAAAAAAAAAAAAAAAATTATTGATATTTAAATTTATTAAAATTAATATTTTTATATTTAAACTTAATAAATTTTTTTCAATATAAATTAAATAAACTAAAAAGGGTAAAGATAATCTTAATGTATAAAATAATATATAAATTCCAGCTTGAAACCGTTCAGGATTTCCTCCTCATCCAATTACTATAAATAAAATTGGAATTAATCTAATTTCATAAAATAAATATATATTAAACAAATCTAAACAATAAAAATACATAATTAATCTAATTAATATTAAATTTATTTGAATAATTAAAAATTTATTAAAATATATTTTTATATCAATAATTGATAAAACTATTAATGAAATAATTCAAATAGATAAAAAAATTAATATTATTGATAATTTATCTAATCCAAATTCTATATTTATGTTAATAATAAAATTATAATCATTTATTTCTATTATAAAATAAATAAAAATTAAAATCAATAAAAAATATATATTTATATTAAATCCAATTAAAATAAATTTATTAAAATTAATTAATATTATTCTAATTAATAAAAAAATTATTCTTATCATAAATTTAAATTAATTAATTCTAAATATTCAATACCTCCAGAACGTAGAATTAATAACAATATTATTAATCCTAAAATTGATTCACAAACTATAAATACTAATAAGTAAATATAAATAAATATTAATTTATTTCTTATAAATAATATTATAAATAAAATTATCAATATTAATAATATTAATAATTCAAAAATTAATAATAAAATAAAAATATGTTTATAAAAAATTGTTAAAATAATTATAATTAAAATAATAAAAATTAATATAATTAGAATTAACTATATAGTTTAATTAAAACATTAATTTTGTAAATTAATAATAAATAAAATTTTATAGTTTTCAAAAAAATATTATTTCTAATATATTATTAATCTCCAAAATTAATATTTTTTTAAAATTATTTTTTGAAAATTAAATGAAAAATTTTATTTCTATTAACAAATTTATTTTATTTAATTTATTATTTTGATTAAATTTAAATTTTTATATAATTTTTTCTTCAATTTTATTAATAAAATTTATTTTAATAAATTTAATTTATTTTTTATTTTTAATTAAAATTAATTCAAATTTTAATCCATTAATTTTAAATTATTTTATTATTATTATTACATTAAATATTTCTTTAATTTTTTTTTTTTTTTTAAATTTTAATTGATTTAGATTAATTCTTTTTTTAATTATAATTGGAGGAATAATAATTTTATTTTTATATTTTAATAGATTTACAGAAAATTTTTATAATAATAATTTTAAATTTAATTTAAATTATATTTTTATAATTAATATTTTTTATATAATTTGTATTTTTTTAAGTAATAATTCTACATTAATTGAATTTAACTTTATTAATATATTTAGAAATAAAATTTATTTTTTAAATTTTATTTTTATAAATAATAATTATTTATCTTACATTTTTATAATTTTTTATTTATTATTCATTTTATTAGTATTAACCTATTTATTAATAAATAAAAATTTTTCTATACGAAAAATTTAATTTAAAAGAATTTAATGAAAATTTTTATTAAAAATATTATAATAATTAATTTAATTAAATCATCTTTAATTAATTTACCTACTCCTATTAATATTAATTTATGATGAAATTTTGGATCTCTTTTAGGATTAACCCTTTTTATACAAATTATTTCAGGATTTTTTCTATCTTTCCACTATTCTCCTCATATTAATTTTGCTTTTAATTCAATTATTCACATAAATAATAATGTTAATGAAGGTTGAATTATTCATTTTATACATTTAAATGGAGCTTCAATATTTTTTATTTGTATTTATTTACATATTGGACGAAATTTATATTATAATTCCTTTTTAAATAAATTAACATGAATAATTGGTGTAATTATTCTTTTATTATTAATAATAACAGCTTTTTTAGGATATGTATTACCATGAGGACAAATATCTTTTTGAGGAGCTACAGTTATTACAAATTTGCTTTCAGCAATTCCTTTTATTGGAAATTTAATTGTTGAATGAATTTGAGGGGGGTTTTCAATTAATAATGCAACTTTAAATCGATTCTATTCTTTACATTTTATTTTACCTTTTATTTTATTATTTTTAATTATTATTCATTTAATATATTTACATAATATTGGATCATTCAATCCAATAGGATTAAATAGAAATTTATTAAAAATTCCCTTTCACCCTTACTTTTTAATAAAAGATTTTATAGGAATTAATTTATACTTTATATTTTTCATTTTATTATTATTAATTAACCCCTATTTATTAAGTGATCCAGAAAATTTTAATCCAGCTAATCCTTTAATTACCCCAATTCATATTCAACCAGAATGATATTTTTTATTTGCATATGCAATTTTACGATCAATTCCAAATAAATTAGGAGGAGTAATTGCATTATTATTATCAATTCTAATTTTAATAATTATACCATTTTATAATTTTTTAAAAATTCAATCTAATAAATTTTTATTTTTAAATAAAATTTATTTTTGATTATTTATTAATATTTTTATTCTATTAACATGACTTGGAATAAAACCAATTGAAATTCCATTTATTAAAATAGGTCAATTATTAACTTTTTTTTATTTTTTTTATTTTTTATTCAATCCAATAATTATAAAAAAATTTAATCAAATAATTTTTTAAGTTAATTAACTTAATTAAAGTATATATCTTGAAAATATATGATAGAATTTATTTCTATTAACTTTATATAAATAATATAAACTTTAAAAAAATAATATATATTAAATAATTTATTGAAATTGGTAAAAAATTTAATCAAATTAAATTTATTATTTTATCATATCGATATCGAGGAAGTAAAGCTCGAATTATAATTAATAAGTATAAAAAAATTAATAATAAAATTATTATTATTAAATAATTAAAAACTAAAAAATTAATTTGAATAAAAATTAATATTATAAAAATTATATTTCTATATTCTCCTAAAAAAATTAAAGCAAATCCTCTTCTTATATATTCAATATTATATCCAGAAATTAATTCTGATTCTCCTTCAATGAAATCAAATGGAATTCGATTCAATTCTGCTAATATACTAATATAAATTATTAAATTTACAGGAAATATAAATCAAATAATATTTAATTTTAAACTTATTATTCCTATTAAACTTTCACTTAATAATAAATTACAAAAGATTAAAAAAATAAATCTTACTTCATAAGAAATTGTTTGAGAAATAGATCGAATTCCCCCCAATATTGAATATTTTGAATTAGAAAAAATTCCAGCAAATATAATTGGATAAACATTTAAACTTAAAATACAAAATAAAATAAAAAAAAATCTATTTATTCTTAATATATTATATAGATAAGGAAATAAAATCCATAATATATAAGAAATAATAAATATTAAAAAAGGAGTAAAATAATATATATATATATTTCTAATATATAATATTATTATTTCTTTTGAAAATAATTTTATTCCATCTCTAATTGCTTGTAAAATTCCAATAATTCCTACTTTATTAGGACCTTTTCGTAATTGAATATAACTTAATAATTTTCGTTCAAATAAAGTAAAAAATGAAACTCTAATTAAAACAAAAATAATTATTAATAAAAAATTTATATATATGTTTAAATTTAATATTTTTGTTTGTATAACTAAATATACTTTTATAAATTCTAAATTTATTACAATTTAAATATGTTAAAACAAAATTTATATTAAATTTTTAAATTATTAATAAAGTCCTTTCGTACAAATATAAATTTATCAATTTAAAGATAGAAACCAATCTGGCTCACGCCGATTTGAACTCAAATCATGTAAGATTTTAATAGTCGAACAGACTAAATATTTTATTTTTTTCTATAAAATTTTATCTTAATTCAACATCGAGGTCATAATCTCTTTTATAAATAAGATCTTCCAAAAAAAATTATGCTGTTATCCCTAAAGTAATTTTATTTAATTATAATTAAAATTATCATTAAAAAATTTTTTAAAATTTATAAATTTTAAAAAGTTCATTAATTTTTAAATCATCCCAAATAAATATTTTATTTTTTAATTAATTTAAAAATAAAATTTAAATATTTAAAATATTAAATTTTATAGGGTCTTATCGTCTTTTAAATAAATTAAATTTTTTTAAATTTAATTATAAATTCATTTATATAATAAAAAAAGTTTATTTTTCATTCAATCCTTCATTCTAGTTTTCAATTAAAAAACAAATGATTATGCTACCTTTGCACAGTTAATTTACTGCAGTAATTAAATATAAATCATTGAACAGATTAAACCTAAAATTATAATCTTAAAGACATGTTTTTGATAAACAACTGAAAATAATTATTGCTTAATTATTATACTATATATTTTTTATTAATAATTTAAATTAAAAATATTTACTAATTAAATCATTATAATAATTTTTTATTTATTTAAATAATTTTTTTTAATAAATTTATTAATATTTTTAAAATATTTTAAATCAAAAAAATTTTAATATTATTTTTTTTTATTTTAAATAATTTTATTTATAAAATAATTTTAAATATATTTTATTTAATTATATAAATTTAATATAAAATTTATCTCTTATATTATTAATTTTTAAATATTTATTATTAAATTAAATTTCATAATAAATTTTATAAAAATTTAAATTAAATTTATTTATTAAAAAATTAGATATATTAAAATCGTATAACATTTCACTTCTAAAATCATATTTTAAATAAATATTCTACTTTAACTTATATATTATTTTATCTCTTTTAATTTCGAAAAACTAAAATTATATTAAATTTAATTAATTTATCCTTATACAAAAGGAACATTATTATAATTACTTATATTTATTAATTAATAAAATTTTACAATCTTTTAAAAAAAATTTTTTTTAAAAATAATACTTAAACTTTTTAATTTATAATTATTTTTTTAAATTAATAAAATTATATATTTTTAAAAATAAATTGCTTTATTTTTATAAATTTATTCAAAATATATTTTCCAATATATTTACCATGTTACGACTTGTCATTTTTAAATAAATGAATGACGGGCTATTTGTATATAAATTAATTTAATTCAAATAAATTAATTTATTTATTTTATTATTAAATCCATTTTTATTAAATAATTAAATTTTTAAATTCATCTTTAATTTAAATAAATTGTAACTCAATTTTTCTTAAATATTAAATAAATATTGATTTGAATTATTTTATTTTTATATAAATATTATTTAATTTTATAAAATTAAATTATAAACAAATATACAAAATTATTAATTTAAGTAAATCTTATTGTGTATCATCAATTTAATAATCAAGTTCCCCTAAAATTTTAATCTACTACCATATTTATTAATTTTAATGATTTTAAATTAAATACATTTATTATTCAATAAATCTAATTTATTTAACAATAATAGGGTATCTAATCCTAATTTTTATTATTAGTTATACCAAAACACTATGAAAGCCGTACATTCTTATCAAAACATTCTGATGAAATAAAACTCTAACGACAAATATTATATCGTATATTGTATTTAAGTAATTAAGCAGTAATGTATTTGAACATTTTTTATAAAAAACGAATGTAAAATTTCACGAAACAGTTGATTATAACAAAAGTTTATTACAGTTCAATTATACAATTCTACATTACACTGTTTAACATAACAAAGTTTAAACAATTGGTCATTGCCAATATTAATTTAAATATTGTGTCATTACAAACATAATATTTATATTTTATTCGTACCCAGGAGCATCTTAAAATTTGATGAAAAAGGCAGTTTAATACCAAAATTACCTTAATGTTTCTTTAAAATACTGTATTGTAACGAAATTATCTTGGACATTTAGTTACGGTACCATAACGTAACAAAATTATTTTTGCATTTAATTTCATTACCGGAACGTAACGAAATTATATTTATATTTAGTTATGGTATCGGAACATAACGAAATTATTTAGAAATTTAGTTACGGTACCGGAACGTAACGAAATTATTTTGATAATATAGTTACTTTACCGGAACGTAACGAAATTATTGTTACGTTATGGTTTGCATCCCTGCTTAAAAGTGACTGAAATTTCAGAACATTTCTGAGAGTGAAGGATATGGGTCTATAATCCGACATGGCGACAGGCGTAGGTACTTTGCCAATGGGTATCACAAGAGATGCCTTCCAGATTTCAGGGAAAATGGATAACGAGAGAGAACAATTCAGAATTTTCAAAATAATTCCACCAATCTCTGGGAGACCTCTGCGGTAATCACGCACAGACATTTGGTCATCTTCTGCAGCATCAGATTGTCTACTCAATAAGATCATTTCAATGTCCCTCAGGGCGATCGGAACGAAAAAAACCTCGGTCGACCCGGATCAACTGGAGGTACAGGTGGACTATCATCCAACCTTACATTGTCACGAATCAGCATAGAGACACTGTCGACAAAGGAGTTATTCAGTTCATCAAGCTGAAATGGAACCTCAGTGCTGCAAGATTTATCCGGTACAATACCCATACCCTTCATCGTCCGCCACAATATTTTCGAACTCCTAATTCCAGCTAATCGCTCAAAGTTATAACTCACTTGAGCCTCTCGTATCAAATAATTTACCTTATTCCGCTGAGCTGACGAGAGTCGAAAAACAAGATCAGATTTATGGTATCGGTAACAGCCCCTCAATTTATTTCGTTCTCGTATTTCGCTCAGTATATCTTCCATTGTCCAAGGAGGCCTGACCCTAGCTCCATCTGAGCCACTGGAGGGCACCACTCGACGAAATGGTGCAACAACATCCAGACTTGACTTTAAGATCTCATTAAGCCCTACCAGCGCAACAGATATATCGCCCACATCAAGATTGTCATCAATATCTATGATCTGGAGGCCACGATTCAATGATGATAGAAAGACCTCGGAATCAAATTTCCGCCAATCTCGACGCAATGCACGATTCGGTTTAGTCGGTTGATAATCGCAATAGATCTCCATCCATATAATTTCATGTCCCGATAGAAATGGGAATCCTGATTGACCCTGGGAGTGGACCCTGTCAATGTCATCAGTAATACAGAGATCAATAGTGGTATGAGAGTGCGATGTGTGATAAGTTGCCAGAGTGTCAACCATTACCAACGAATGACTATCCAAGAACTGTTTCAGATGTTGGGTTAAATATGATTCTGAGGATACATCTATGTTGAATTCTCAGATTATTGCTACACCATGGAAAGCATGCAGTTGACCCTCAAGGCGTTGCAAGAGATGAGCAGAATAACTGCCATTAGGGGGTTTATATACTGCGGCTAGGAAGGGTTTATAAGTGGGGCATGCAATTTCCAGGAACAAGAATTCCGTCGGATCGAAATCGTGGGGTTGAGATTTTTCAATAACTTTTGCACGTATAGAGACATGAACATAAACACAGAAACCTCTTCCACGTGTCTCCTGGTGGTCATGACGATACAGTGTATATTTGGACAGGGATACAGCTACGTTGGATATACCGGAATGTAGCCAAGTTTCTGAAACAACAATAATATGTGAGAAATGATTGCAAAAATACTGTTTAAAAATAAAAAAATGGGCTGGGGATATCAGCGACTGGACATTAATATGACAAATTTTTAGACTGCGCAGAGTATGATTAAACATAGTTGCTGGATGGGATGTAGGTGGGAGTGCCGCGAGTTGAGTCATAAGCCTGATTGATCTGGAGTAAGATCACGTTTACGACCAGGGGTTGAATGAACAACATCCCGATACCGGTTGGTTGAGTGTCTGAGACAGACATCGGATCATAAGAAGCTCCGGTTGACTCAGGATGATATATGTCGGAGAATAAAACCCTCTCACTACCAAACGTCTTCCTGAGGTAAATCTTACCTTCAACATCCTGCATACGTGAAATGCATTTTTCTTTGCGAACTCTCTAGCCACTAAAAACATTCTTCTTTCTTCAATAGTTTCCCTCTGATTTATAAATAGCTGATTGTCGGGTTGGCCAGTCATAATACCTCAACATTTAATTTGGCCCTTAGATCGTTTAGCTGTAACCCAATCAGAACGAAATGTAGGAGAAGCAAACCGTATAAGTAGCAAATTAGAACGTCCATTCCTAGCTCGTAATTCACGCGTGAAAGCCACATGTACCGGACCGAAGGATATTCCAAGTACAGTAGCAAGTTTGCCCAGGGTAACTAAAGTCTCACGAAGAAGTGGACGAGACAAGCCAACAATAATGATTTCATAAGTGCGAAGTAGAGAAAACCCAACATTATGTTTAATCTGATCGAGTGTTGCTGTTGGCAGGGTCCAGGTGCTGCAGGTCGGGCTTCAACAGCTCTCAGGCGTGCATTAAAACCTTCAATCTTCTCCGCATTGCCATCACATTTTACCATATTTTATCCACGGTGTCTAACTTTTGCTCGACGGATGGCAGACAGTCAACCTTGGCCATCGCAGACCTAATGAGATCACAGAGCTGTGATATAGGTGGAGGAGTTTCAGCCTGGTTAGCAGAGAGAGAATCATCACCAGAGGGTCGCGGACGCTTCAAGCTATGGCTAAATTCCACAGATTCACTATTTGACGGAACTTCAGGTAAAAAAGGAACCCTCGCACAAACCCTCGCACATCCTCGCACACCCGATAAGGACACCATTACTCCTAATCTAACATTTTTTTACGAAAACTGACACTATATGGAGAAACGCCCATATGACAATTAAAAAATGTATTTTTCTATTTACTATTACATATTTATATGTAGTGCAGTTACAAAATTCCATTAGAACTAATGTGGAATACTCCAAATGGTTTCTAGGATGTTTTTGTCAGTGTATCTATATGTATCTAATGGTTCCTGATGGCATTATTTAACTGGAATCGTAATGAAAATATTAAGTTCACTTTTGAATGTTTAAACGCAAATATATACAAACACAAATTAGACACTTGAGCTGATGATCCAAGTAGACTGCCTCATAGTTAGTGTCCTTATTATATTTAAAAGCATGAATAATTATTTTAATAATAATAATTCACAAAATTGTACCTCATTAAAAAATCATTATTTTCACAAATGCGCCGCTAATAATTACGAACTTTTAGTCAGTAATATTTTACCCAAAAATTGCAGAATCTCCCTGTGGGCGTTTTATCATGAAACGGTTATTCATACTTGTTATATTAACAAATGCACTAACTCCGTAACAACATAATTTGCACATCACCTTAAGTTGTTTTGCCTCAAAACCACATACTGTATAAAGTGTTGATAAGTGTAAGGTAAAGTAGTCTGGAATAACCAACTTTCATTATGTTTTATAACAAACACTCTTTAGATAAAATTTGTCTTGCCAAAGTCGGACAAAAGTCGGACTCTTAAACTTAGACAAAAAGTGTTCGACTTTTGTCCAAAAAGAGTAAATAAAAAGTCAGACATTACTAAATTGTCCGAGTTTTGTCCGACATTTTCTGTATAATTGTCACAAAAAAGTCGGACAAAAGTCGGACTTTTAAACCTAGACTAAAAAGTGTCCGACTTTTGTCCGAAAACTGTAAACAAACAAGTCGGATATTACTAAATTGTCCGAGATATTGTCTGACTTTGTCCGAGTTTGTCCGAGTTTGTCTTAAAAAGTGTCCGACTTTGTCCGAAAAATTGTCCGAGTTTTAATTTCCACTAGGGATCTTAATCTGTAATGTCATGAATCATAAACGATACAGATAAACGTCTAGCCTAAAACATTTGATTTCATGTCCTCCATGTGTGGTTGGTTTTTTTTACAAAAAGATTGTCAAAATTCAATATATTTTCTCAAAAGTAGCGAATCATGTTATGAAATACTTGGTGACCTATTTGCAATTTATCACTGCAAAGCCATCCATTGATCTTAATACGTGAGCAATTTTACAAATTTCAAGGGATCTAGGCGCTTGTTAAGTCTACTGGTATTCGTCGACTAAAACTAACCAACAGTAGGAGTGGTCTTGAAATAGACTAATCGTTTGCTTTTCCCAAGTCCGCCTTCCCGAACCACAATTAGAATCGGGCCTACTAAAAATAAATGGATTGGTCTGATGGTTGATCTGGTTTGGACATTACATCTTCATTTTGGAAAGGCTTCTATTTTAAGATCTATCAACTAAGATTCATGTAAAGCAATTAGGATTTATCAAAAGCACGTTAGACTAGATACGGGGTTCACGGGGATTGAGTTGTGATTTTCATCACATCTCAATCTGTCTTCAACTAAGACCGTAGCATCTTTTATGCGATCTTTAGCCTTCCAACCTAACCGAATATACACTTAGTCCTCCCGACATTCATTTTCGTCGATTCGCTCTTTCTTATAAAATATTAGACCTGACTTAACATGATAACATGTTCCACTCTAAAACAATATCTGCATCTTACAAATCTACCCAAGACCCACCACATGAACAAAACGCCTTGCCAAATCCAAACCAGACCCTGCCAGATCTGACATGATCCGACCACCAGGTTTCTTCACCAGGATAAACATTGCGTGTCTTATGAAGGGCCTTATTTTTTCATTATAAAAAATTGACGTTTTCTAACAGCCGCCGCCATTCACTCGGGTATACTTTCCAGCGTGGTCGACGTAAATCGTCAAATGAGTGAACACAATTTGTTGCGGTTTTCCTTTTTCCTCTCGGGTATCAGCATCTTGGGCTTTCCCGCGTCCTCGGAATTATTCCTCGAGGAGAGGGAGCGACTCAGCCGACTGAGTCTCATGCCCTTGCTGAGCGTGCGGCCACCCTTCCTCAGGGACGCAAACCGTCCCAACGAGGACTTGTCGGTCTCTGGAACTGGTTCCTCAGCTGACTCCTTCTTCTCCACGTGAGACCAGTTCAGGGTCGTGAACTCGACATCCTTGGGCTCTTCGCCCTTGATGCTGTCCCGATCGATCCACGTGAGGCCCATCTCAACCTTCTCCGCGAGGTCCTTCCAGTGTTTCCGGTTCTCTAAGGTACCTTCATAGAGTGGCTGGATCCAGGGAAAGGTCTCCGAGAGGATGCGATACAGCGGCAGGCAGATCTCGTCGATGAAACCGACCTGCATCTGGGGTAGTTCGTCCCGACGCTCGCGGTCCATCATGGCAACCGGTTGCTGATTCAGTTGAAGGCGTTCGAGGTCGCCCTGGTCGAAGAACTCGTCGGCTACCATCTTCGCTACGCGATGCTGCACCTCCCAGGGCTTGGCAATGGCACTTACGTCACAGGCCGTCATCATCATCCCACAGAGCACTGAAACGAATGAAAATACTATGATGACTATACTAGTAGAATACAATTTTGATTTTTGCATATTTGACCGCTGCACAATGGGGCAGAAGCCACGAAATCGTGACATAACTTAAAAATCCGTATTTTTCACAAATTTTAAATGAATATATATTTAAACAAATGAAAATTATACGGAAAAATCTACACAGAATTTCAGTCATATACATTAATAATACATTTTTGTTAAAAACTTAAATTCTGCCATTATAACAAATATTCATAAAATGTTTAATTCGTTTAGGATATTTGTGTTATTAAGAACTAACGTTATCTTCATCCGAATATTCATCTTCTGATGAATTAATTAAATGTTTGTTATGCCATTTATCTGATGCAAAATGAAAAATGCGTTATTGATGTCATTAAGTTCTGGAAAACGTAACGAATCGAAACGAAATAAAGCGTACAAAATTATTTTGTTGCGTTATTACCGTAACGAAAACAGACAACAGTCAAGAAATTTTACCAATGATTAGTCGTTGTACGTTTATGTAAAAAAGTCCTTAATTACAAAAATTTACATACAAAATACGTGACATCATTTTTAACTAACAAATACCCTCTGATTACAAAACTACACATACAAAATATGTGAATTCAGTGAAGAGGCAATTTCATTTTTAAGTGACAAAATATCCTTTAATTGCAAACCTACACTAACAAAATATTCTCCATTTTAACAGGGTACATACAAGTATTCTAACTTAAATTTCAAAGTTTATTTAACATTTTGTTTGGCTTTTAAAATTACCTTACAAAGGTAAAAAATAGACGAGGCAAAGCTAAGGACCCCCCACTTTTCTCGTCGCAGTCAACAGTCAAGAAATTTTACCGATGATTAGTCGTTGTATGTTTAAATAAAAAAATCCTTAATTACACAACTTTACACACAAAATACGTGAAATTAGTGAAGAGGTAATATCATTTTTAACTAACAAATACCCTCTGATTACAAAGCTACTCATACAAAATATGTGAAATCAGTAAAGAGGTAATTTAATTTTTAAGTGAAAATACCCTATTGATTACAAACCTAGACTATCAAATGTATGAACTCAATTAAGAGGCAATTTAGTTTTCATTTTTACGTTACAAATTTTTACGTTACAAATATTCATATGTGAATGTGAATTGTCGGTTTGTTATTTGAACCAGGAGAACTAAAAATCCGACTTTATACTACCACAATAAGAGATGTGGAATCAGCCAGGCATTCCAAAATTTTAAAATCTTTAAATTAAACATTAAAATCTTTAAGTTAACAAAATTAAAAAATCTTCTATGTAGAAATATTATATGCAGAACACTCTTAAATAGAACTACAAATAAAAAAAATTTCACCAGAACAGTTTCACCAGAAATAGCAATAAAAAACTAAATCTGCTAGGTTAGGCTAAACAAATAGCAAATATCGCGGAGTTGTTTTGTTTAGACATTTCGTTAGTTTTGTTACTTTCGTTAGTTTTGTTAGTTTTGGTAGTTACGTTACTTTCGTTAGTTTTGTTCAACTTGACACTTTACAAATAAAAATTTGCCGAGTTGCCGATTTTGTATAATATTGAAAAAGTTAAATTTAAAAATAAGTATTCTTAACAAAATTGGCAAAATTTCGTGCGAACGACTGAGAAGTGTCGAAAAAACGCGTGACGAGTGCGCCGACACTTCTCACAAGCGCGCGTGACACTCGTCAGGGCGGATTCACAATACGTCAAACGCTGGCGTTTTTACGCCAGCGATCCCTATTTAAAAACAAGCAAACGTCAAAACGCCAGCGTTCAGTCAAAAGTGCCATAAAAACACGCCTCGTGTTTGCGGATCACTGGCGCCTTTCCGGATTTTCCGGAACCTGTACATTGTGTCAAAAGACATCACAATGTACGCGCTGTACGACGAACATTTTCAAGCGTATCGCCTCCACGAGGATTTCGTTTTTACCGGGAAATGGAAATGTTTTGCACTCGAGGAAATTTTAGACTGTAACATAAGTCACATTGTACAAAATGGACATGGACAAAAATTTATTGTAAAGCGTTGGATATGACTGTTAATGTAATAAAAAATTGATTGCACATTAAATGTTTGTTTAATTTAATCTGTAATTCCCCAAAACTCTATCTCCCAGGCAGAAAAGTATGAACGGCCCAGTACTGGGCCAGTACTGGCAGCGGTACGCCGACTGTCGTCTAACTACTGACATGAAACGCGGCTGGACTCTGTGCCAGTACCGGCCGCCGACGGTTGTCTGCGCCAGTACTGCACCACAGGGTTGTCAGATGAACGGATTTCTCAGTACAATCACAGATTTTTTGTGTTAGGTAAAAAGAGAACGGAATTTTGAACGGATTTTGCCTTATGTACAAATTTGTACGGAATAACAATATTTTACTGAAAAATTAATCATTTTAAGTAATGTCGTATATTAAACTGAAATTACGATTACCGGCTATGTATAAAATTCACAAAATCAAATCTCTTAAATATATATACATGTTAAGAGCATGCTGCCTAAACAGCGTAGTGGTTCATTTTGCAAACAGTAGAATTCCGATTTAGCGGTAGAGTGCATCTTTGTTCTTCTTACGACTGTCTATCGAAAAACAAAGAACATTAATCTGCCGCTAAATCGGAATTTATCTGTACTACCAATCAGAACGCAACATAAAATTAGGTTAAAAACTGATTCCATCGGCCCCACATTCCATGTGGGGCCGAACGTGGAATGGGGCATGCCCTCACGGGTCCCAATTTCAGCCCATATTCAATTTCTAATAGGGAAGCGTTGTATAAGCTTTTTAAAACGCATAATATCGTCAATAAGAATGCAACTTTAGTTATGGGTGATCCGCTTTACGAATTTTTACTTAATATGATTTTAACTTTGAAAAACGTGAAATCAATGTTTTAAGATAATATAGAATCCGTAAAATTCTATTATAATATATTAAAATGAGTTATACACACACAGAAATTTTATTGGCTGTACAGCTAAAACTGTCGCTAAAACGCGGCCTAGCTACAGTTTGTAGGTGGAGCAAATACAGTCAGTGCTGCTCAAAATAATACTCTAGTTGTAGTAGCAAAAGCTCTTGCTGTAATAGCTACAAAAACGTCGTCAGGCCATTTTATTTGCATTTTTCTCTCAGTGTAATTAATTCAAATTATGACATTGTATAGATATGGTACCACAGCCACGCATTTTATCTAGTTTATACGCGAAAACGGAAGGTGGCGCTATAATACAGGCTGAACGGATTTTGTACGGATTTTTTCATAAAATTCATCTGGCAACCCTGCTGCACCAGTACCGCGTCAGTACTTGCTGCCAATCGCCGCCGACTGTTCGTATTAGCAGCTGTTAATTTGTTTGTAGCTGCAAGTTAACAACTAGTGGGGGTTTACAATTTTAAACGGTGGGGATGTGGCCTTTTCGTTCAATAATATTCAATGATCGGTACTATTTGTCGTAAGTGTGAGATAACAGGTTATGTTTGCAAAAACGAGTAAATTCTAAAAGCACAAATTTTTTAACTCATGGATGTAAAAGTAATTATAAAACAAATATTTACTAATTTGCCTAATTCTGCAAGGTTAGGCGTCTCAATAACCCACATAGTGTCTTATAACAGCTATATAAATGCTCTAGCCTTTTTAATGACATTTTGAAGTTAAAAAACGGACTCGAAAGTTTTAATTACGATGCTTTTTCTCATGAGATGTTTGTAGATAGATATTTATATGTACAAACATCCTTTTCACTACTATATGCTAACGAAACATAATTATTAATTTACTAATTTTGAGCTGCGTATTGCATTTTTCTAATTATTTTAAATTATATAATTTTGTCAACTAAACGTATTTGAAGCTACAATTATATATGTTAATTAATTAACATGTAATTTAAGTTAAAGAACGAATAAATCAATGTATATATTTAAAAAGTATTCTTTAATTATTCAGATATTTTTCAGGTTATAATACTGGCCTATTATTATTATCGTTTATCGATCCTTTGTTAGCAAGAGATTAACAGTTAGTTGGCAGTATCGGGCCGCGACTGGCACAGTACCGGCCGCTGACCGTCGTCAGCCAGTACTGCGACAGCGCTTGTCCGTTAATTGACACCCGACAGGCTACCGGCTTTTCCGCCTGTTAGGAGAAGCTGTGAGTTTTGTTAATGTAGATTTTTTGAATGTCAGGTTTGGATTACAGGCTTGTATATAAAAAAAGCATTTACTGGTAAAAGCAGTGTGTTTTGTAGTAGCTGCTTCAATTTTTACTTACTGCTTGTACAAAAGTCACTGCTTATCAAGAGAATACATTTTTTGAGAAACAGGCGCTTAATGAAAAACGAAAATTGAAAACACGAAAGCAACGTATAAAAATCAGTGGTTTTAAAGTGAAGCCATTATTTGTAAACATTGGTTTAGCTGTTTTCATGTAAATGTAATTGGAAGGTTGTTTATGGAAAAAAGAATTGTTTATGGAAAAAGAAAACTTGACAATATCGTAACAAACGCACTTGAGAGAGCGTTTGTTACGATAATGTCTAGTTTTTGTAATATGTACTTTATTTTTTTCAATTGTATTTTTTCATTACAAGGTTGTTGTAAAAAAAGGGATACACATGAAAAGCAGAGAGTTTTATTCCTTGGTTTAGTTGCCCTGGTTTAAAAAATCTAGACGTTCTCGTTAAAAAAAATGTGAGCCAGAATGTCTACGAAAAATGCAACAGAAATTTCGTAGATGAACTGTGTCACAGTACGAAATGTCAGAGTCATCTAAGAAATTTCGTACTGTGACACAGATCATCTACGAAATTTCGTTGGTGACTGTGAAATTTCATACTGTGACGCATTTCATGTAAGAAATTTCGTAGATGACTGTGAAATTTCGTACTGTGACACAGTACATCTACGAATTTTTATGTAGCATTTTTCGTAGACTTTCGGGCTCAATTTTTTTTAACCAGAACGTCTAGGTTTTTTAAACCAGGGATATGTTAAGTTTTGATAGAGAAGCAATCGCGAATAGAAGTTGAGGATGTATTGGGGACAAGACAAGATTGTGCAAGTGAGTGGAAATTGGGCGACCTTGTAAGGATTTAGGATTAAAGCATTTATTAAATTAGTGAGATTGATTTTAATTCTCTACCTGCTGAGAACTTTGCGGGAGCAGAGTACTTTTTATTTAACATGCCTCGAATAGCAAAACAAGAATATAAATCACAGATTTGTTTCATTGATCCAATTGCATTGTCCCAATTTCATAGATTTTTAACTATGGAAGCATGTTTCCATTCAGAAAAATACAGTGAATAAATTGATGTATTTCTAAGTAGTATGTTCGTATCCAAGGCGCAATTTTTAATTTTATCCATTTAATAATACAACCTTTTTAGTCTTTGTCATAGTAAGAATTGCCCCGGCGCATATGCGGTGCAATTTTAGGTATAGACCTTTTCGGATCTAACTTACACTACACTTACACCAAAATCAACGGTGAAGAAATATAAGAAATATAAGAAATATAACGGTGAAGAACTATAAGAAATACAACAAAAGTACACTAGCATAAAACATGTTGTAAAATTAGCGTAAAATGAAATATAACTGGTGTACCTTTGGTACGTCTGGTTTAAACGTCTGGTTCAAACTTACACCCCGCGTAAATGGGGTGTAAGTTTGGTGTACAACTGGTCAATGAATGGTATAAGAGTAGATGTATAATTGGTGTACGTTCGGTGTACGTCTAGTTTATATGTGATGTAAATGTGGTGTAATCTTGGTGAACAACTGGTGTGCTTTTGGTTTTACGTCTGGTTTATAAGTAAGTGCGGTAAACTTAGTGTAAGCTTGATGTACAACTGGTGAATTTATGGTGTAATTAAGTCTTGGTACATAACTGGTGTACGTTTGGTGTTCGTCTGGTTTATGTGTAGTGTAATTTTGGAGTACAACTGGTGCATCTATGGTGCAAGTAAGTGTCGGTGTATAACTGGTGTACGTTTGGTGTAGTTGTGGTTAATACATGGTGTGAATGTAGTGTAAGCTTGGTGTACAACTGGTGTGCTTTTGGTGTATGTCTGGTTTATAAGCAGGGATGCACACCATAACTAAATAACTAAATAGCAGTACCAAATCTATTTCTATACATTTCGTTACGTTCCAGTACCATAACTAAATACCCAAATTAAGGGGGGAGCCTCATTTAGAAATTTTTTTTTGAACAAAAAAATTTTTTTGCTTTAAACTACTTCTTATCTATCTGAGAATAAGCCCTTAAAAGCATATTTTTGCAAATTTATACGCATTTCAGTGAGTGCCTGTCAGACGGCTGAAATACGGCTGTGGCGCGCTGCCATCCTGTATAATCCTCGATGGAGTCATCGAGGAGTCATTTCTCAACCTCTGCCTGTTGAATTGAAAATTCTTTTAAAACATTTTTCAACGTCCATAATTATTCAACCATTATTATTAATGTGCAAAATCACATTAATTTACAAAGTTTCACCAAGTTTCATGACCATTATTTGTAATTATAATCAATAGCGTCGACTAACCCACACGGACGAAAATATATTCCTAAAATATATGTCAAAATATATCAAATATATTTCGGCAAAAAATTGAATAATTCGTATATATTATATACATATTTATTGCATATAAGCAGTGAAATATATATAAAAATATATATATACATTTATATATTACATGTATTTAAAATACATTTTATATATTTTAAATATATTGAACATATATTTTTTGCGGCAAAAAGTTATATATTTACGCATATATTTAAAAAATATATTTTCGACCGTGTGGGAAATCCTGCGAATCCCAAATTAAAAATAACAAAAATTGTTGGTATGTGACGTCACTGTGACATGAAATACAAATTTTTGGTTGACAGGAGCATGTAAGGAAATTGTGGTAAAATGTGATATGCGTGTGGTGAAATTGTGGTAAAACTGTGGTAAGTTTGTGATGAAATTGTGGTAAAATTGTGGTGAAATTGTGGTGAAATTGTGGTAAAATCGTGATCAAACTGTGGTTAAAAAAAAGATTTGTCACATTTCTACCACCTTGACCTAGTACTTGTGAAACTGGTGGTAAAAATGTAGTGTGAATGTGATATACTGGTGATACCACTGTGGTATCACTGTGATACCACTGAAAAAGATGTGGTTGTCAGGGTACCCATGTTCCGGGTTCGTAACGATTCATATTAAAAAAAAGTAATTACGAAATTTGACATTACAATTCGACCCAAATTAAATACTATCAAACCCAAAAGCAGCTATTGATCAGAATCGTCTCCGGGTTTAGCCCGGAACCAAACAAAATAACCAATCGTATCTCAGACGCGGGAAATATTAATGTGAAGGGGGACAACTATTGCAACGGCGCAACGCGATTCTAGGTCCGGTGTCCCCCCTGTCCCCAGGATACGTTTAATAACAACCCAATTTCAACGATTCAAAGCGACTTTTATTCAATCAAAAACCCCAAATTTTCTGTATAACATTTATTTCCGAAGTGACAACGAAACGAATCAAAACTCATTGCAACAACAAAATTAAACGCCGACGCGATCAGCACGCAAATGCTCCCTAGCTGGCTTTCATTACTGTGGGAAGTCGGGAGACAAATATTTTGACACGGCACTGCCCGAGCTGCAGGGGGCCAAAACACGCGTCAAATCGTTATCGCGATTGAGCGGTAAGCCTGTTTTTGCGCAGTGGTCAGTCGCGGGAAAGTAGCCACGAAGTTACCTTGATAGCCAGCGAATATATAAACGATTTACATAAAGTTTAGGTTTAGCATTGTCCAGCTACATTTACATAAATCGTATACAAAAATCGTATACATAATATTTACATAATATTTACATAATTTGTATGTGATCGAAAAAGGTATATAATTTATATACCTTGAAAAAACACAGTAAAAGTTTATGACTGCATTTGGTTTTCCAATTTAGAAATGTTTATGTACATTGTAATCTGATTTGTGTAATTTTTAATTCAAATGGCTGAGTTATATTTACTTAAATATTATGTAAATCAAATCATAATGTTTACATAATGTTTACACAAAATGTATATAAAGCTGACTATCAGGGAGAATTCTCTTATATTCAGATAACTTAATTATCATTTTCATAACTAAAACCGACCGATCCATACGACATATAAACATAAACATAAATATATTCCTGTTATAAATATAAATAAAATATATTAAATATTGTATAACAATACTATATGCAGGGTGGCCACTCTTCTGAAAAATCTAGAAAACCGGGAAAAGTCAGGGAATTTTACTGGTCAGGGAAAAGTCAGGGAAAAATGTGTAATTATTAATATTTTTTCCATGGCCATGTTTTCAATAAATGAAAGCGGAATTTAA
>JABFPB010000520.1:0-36733 GCA_022817645.1 Ceratoteleas bidentatus
TCGATCATGCGTTATTAAAAGTTATGATTTGTCAGCCAAACATATTCTCCCAGAATCACAGAATGTCGCTAAGGTCACTTTATTGTAAAATTATTATTCGTACATTATAAATAAACAAAGACACTAACTCCGTTGCAGCAGAACTTCGACATCACCTTAAGGTAATGCCGAAAGTCTCTGAATACTTCTGCAAATCTTTGGAAAATTCTGAAAATCTCCGAAAACCTCTCAAAAAACTGTCAGAGTTTTTAGACATTTTCAGAGATTTGTAAGATGTTTTCAGAGTTTTTTCAGAGATTTTTTTCTACAAGAGATGTTATAATATTTTCTCGAACAAATATTTTTACTCATAATTTCACTCATAATTTATATAAATTCTTTACCTGACTTGAGTCAATCAATGTTTACCATTATTCTGTTCGTTTTCTTAGGTTTGCTATTGCAATCTCTATCACCATCTTATCAGGGACAATTGTTGTTAAAAGATGACATAATGATAGGGATTATTGCGGTTCTTTAATCAGAAGATTGGCAGTTCGCAATTCCCCCAGATTCTGCACACTGTGAGACATCGAGGAGTGAGGCGAAGTAAACAAAAAAATGATCTATTTTGATAACGCTTATTCGAGGTTAACTATTGCCGTAATATAAATAATTTCAGATAATCCGCAAGTAAACTGTAAGTCGGTGCTGAGCGACGAGAAGGCGAATTTTGGCGCCTCACTATTCGGCAAAATGTCGTTGGATCAAACAGTTTGCGAAGGTATTTCTCTATAACTTTTTTCCTCGCGAAATTTGTGTATAAACATTTGTTACTTACAGTCAACAGATCCCAATTTTTACGTTCGTAACATTTATTTGACAGCCAAAACACTGTTGAAAGCTCTGTGTTGGGGTTTGAATAAGAGCTCTCTAAAAATAGAATTTCTGATATACATCGCTAGAAACCTGTCATTAATAGAATAATTCTGCACTTTCATAGATTCTCGATTGTAAGAACAGTCTGTTGATGAAAAATGTGTTGTCACAGAAATAAATCAGAAATTCCTATTCGGAAAAAATTTAATATTAAATGCAATCTGACAAATTCTTATTGTTTTGCAAATTATCAAAAATAGTAACATAAATGTAATCCAAATGTCATATTGTGTTAAATGTGATTATATTTTAAATATGAGACTTGATTCATCAAAATCCAATCTAAATATATGACAATATTAATCATTTTTAATGGGGATGAGATGGAAAATTTAATATTTATTATCATTTTTCTTTCAGACCTGAAAGCATTTGAAAGACGTCTCACTGAAGTGATAGCCAGTTTACAACCTGCCACACTGAGATGGAGAAGTAATTTTGCTAAAAAATGTTACTTTACATTTTATCTTTCAAACATTAATAGTTTACTTATTTTATATAATAATTTTTTATGATTCATCACTTTCTTCTCTGCATTTTTGGCAGTTTTATAATCTATTAGTGACATACATTTTATGATCACTTATGCAAATCTGGGTGACTAATAAATTATTTTTGCTTTCAGTATTATTGTGTTCAATTTCCGTGTGTACGGCAGTGGGAGCTTGGCACTGGCTCACTGATCCTAACACATCTGCAGTATCATTTACACAAAGTCTTTGCAACCATCCTTTCTTTGCCTTGGCCAGTATATTCTTAGGTGACTATGCTAAAAACTATTCAATGCAACATTGAGAATGCAACTCATTAATCTTAATAGCAAGTACTTTTCTGGAACATATTTAAGTAAAGATTTCTCAATTGTAACAGCAAAATATATCTCTCTATTACACATTTGTCAGAGAATCTGCAAACAGTTTTAAACTCTGATAATTTACAAACTTAAGAATTTTTTATTAAACTATTTTATATGAAATGTTCAGTAAATAATAAGTAAATTGCAAAATGCCATTTAGAGAAGTGTAAAAGCTTTGAAAAAAATTATTTTCTGGGATTTAATCCCCCACACAGTAAATCAATGAAATCAGTATCACCTAGCAACCAAGAATCAATAAAACTGCAATAAAAACTACAATCACATTTGCATTTTGTGAACTGGATTAAATTTCACCAAATTGAATTAAATGGCAAAATACTGGGGTTTTGCAATATTTATTGGACTTTAAGCACCCAGACAATAATTTTACAATTTAAGTCAATGTGATTCAATGTTCACTATTGTAATTTTGAAAGATTTTACATTATAGTTAATTTAATATAATTTGATACAACTGGTTCTTGGATATTGGGTTTTGCTTATTAGTACCACTTTTTAATTAAATCTTTTAATAAAAAACTGATTAAATTTCAGTAATTCTCTTCCTCCTTGGAATTCACAGGAGAGTGATTGCACCGAGCATCATAACGCAACGGGCACGCAGTGTTTTAGGTGATTTCAATATGAGCTGTGATGACACGGGGAAACTGATACTCAAACCGACAAGACCACCTCATCCCCATGAAACATAGAGTTAGTGTTTAGTTTCGAAGATATTGATCGAAAATGTAAAAAGACGCTGGCGAAGCAGAGTGTTACACAGTGCAATGGGGAACGTCAAAGTGCATTCCAATATGCATTCCCATGCCAAATGTTTATAAATGATGTATTGTACGCGAAAAACACTCGACTTGTTTGACCGGACAAGTAAATACTTTGTAAATAATTCAATGATGAAATCGCTATGCTATGCTACAGTATTGAGGTCCTAGGTAGTACATTTTGTTAATGCTGTGAACGATCAGTTTCATTAAATTTTGACGTTGAGAGGAGAGACACGCTTGAGTATTATGTAAACAATGGCAAATGTTTATATACTATTTAAGGACATTCAAACAAAAAGTTGAAATAAAGATTAATAAGCTCTGAACAAAATGTATGTGAAAATACACATTGATTATTTTTAACTGTCAATATTTCAACGATTTTTATTGTTATAGAGAAATTAATTTTTGAAAAGTCTAAGTATTAACATGGAGTTAAGTGAGCAACAGAATTGCATTATGTTAAGCACGTTTTATTTAATTTTAGAGGGAACGTAATTCAAATAAGATGTTTGGGGAAAATGTATCTGACTGACAGTTTATGATATAGAGCATTGAAAGACTGAAAGATGAATTTTATTTGTGGTGAAGTATTGAAGATGTGTGGTGACACATAATGAATAGATTCTAAAATGAAGTAAAAAATTGTTTATGTATATTTTAAAGATTACAACGAACAAATTACACTTCCTTGCCATATATTTTTGTTATTTTCATTTAAGAAATGTTAATTTGTTTTTACTTATCAGTAAATAATAATTTGAATTTTATCTAAAAAACTTGTCCTACTAAATTACCTAAAATATATTGTCATTTCAATAATATAGTATTATTTTGCTTGGCGCCTTATATATCCAGAAATTCACATAAGAACAACCTTAAGGATACTTAATATAATATATTCTAATTTAGAGTTTAATTGGAAATATTGGTTTAATTATTGTTATAGCTTGTTTACTATTGCTTTGAGATAAATAGTATAAAACCATTTTTCTCAATATCTGAAGTTTACAATTAACTGGTAATGTTATTGCAGTATGGTATTTCATAATTTTAAAATGTCGAATGTATAAAGAATACTACAAAGCTTAGTCATGGCTTTCAAAAAGGAAATTAGAATGATATTAAAAGTTCTGTTGTATTTTTCTAAGAGAACAATAGATTCTCAACTTCAAACATTGACAAATAAATATTGTACCATTTCAGTATTCTGAAAATATGGTTTTATAACATCCCAAGGTTTAATCCATCAAGTTATCATAGAAAAACAAATACTTTCTAATAATGCAATAACTGAAATGAAATCGATCATTTGCCACAAAATACTATCCAGAATCTCACTATTGTGGCATAATGCAGCAATTTTGTCACACCAAAGCCCCATCCTGTTTTATATCATCATGCGAGACATAGATTTTGTAAAGCCGGAAAACCGATTTCGTACCAAACTCATTCGAATGTACATTATAAATTATCAATGTGACTAGATACAATAAACATTGTTTGGACAAATCTGCCTGATCCATGATTTAATCGGAAAACGGAGTGGACAAAGGTTCGCAAATGATAAAATGTTCGTTTCCCATCTATACTAAACCAAAAGTCGTTTATTTAATTGAAAGAATTCATCAAAATATAACTATACGTGTCTCTCTGGTGAACATGTATTTACGCAAACCTATAAATCTGTCCTCTCAATTGCTCAATTACTCTTATCTAAAACTAATGCAATTATAAAATAATATAATTCTGTGTTGTACAATACAATAAATTGCCCGCGCGGTCTACATATTCAAAATCTGTAATCGAAAATCACAATTATTTACAATCGCGTAATTAATTTCTTGTCTCTAACTCTTTTCCTTAAAATAAATATTACTATAATGATATTTGTACATCCACGCTTATCTCGGCGAAAGTACACAGTGGAACGAAATGCAACGAAATGAAAATCTCCATCTTGTTTCTCAGAACACTGTGCACGAGCGTCGAAAAGTTGCCAATATCAACTGTTCCGAGCATCGCTCCGCAATTGACATCGTCCTTTCACAATATGACTTGACAATGAATTAACCCATCATACGACAGTTAATACTTTAGCGATTAAACAGAATGAAACTCGAAATACAAATTCGACACAAAATGTTTAATCTGAAAGAATGTCTGCTGTTACAGATATTGCGTCCGTAAAAACTTGAATAAACGTTTGTTTAATTATTTACACATATATGTCTAGATTGTGTATGCGATACGACAGAATCGAACAGAAAACAGACACAACAAAACAGAAATTTGTACAATATTTGTCCGACGCTATAATTTCTGAGCGACGAACGGCATTAGCGATCCCATCTGGCTGAGTCCGAGCTGAATGTGTTGCATGTGTACTTCGATGGAATTGCGGAACGTCTGCTGATTCGTTGGACTCAGTTTGGATCTGATTTGTTCCATTGTACCTTGCAGAACCTTCAATTCGTACGCGTTGCGATCCGAATCTGATAAACACTGAAAATGACAAATACAATCAATATAGTAAAAATGCATTTTTCTAATAAATCAAAAATGTTGGAAGCAGAGTTTAAAAAAAATTAAACTATTTGAAAAAAGTTATAAATAAGATTTTTTTAATAAAATTAAATATATCAGTTTTTTAAATATATATAATACTTGTGGTTTAAGCTAATTTAAAGGTTGAATTAAATCATATAGGCTTCTCGTTTTACCTTCACTTGCAATAAAAGTGCTGTTAAATCAACCACCAACTTATTCATTTTCGTTGGTTCTTTTTCATTGAGCATGTTGTTCCTCGCAACCATTTCAGACGCTTCATGGCGGCACTTTTCGCGCAAATGCGAAGGCGCCAGCATTGCAGCCACACTTGGCTCAGGTGCAATTTCTTGGCAATATTCTTGCACGTCGTTCAGAAAATCTTGCAGAGCTTTATTCATCTTTTCTAAGTCAATTACGACCCTAAAAAAGAAACATTAATTAATGCAACATACGTAGAAATATAATTGCCATTTTAATCTGTTAAATATATAGATAGTATGGAACATACCCCGCGTATTTCTTTTCAAATTCAGGCGGCAAATGTTCGCCAAAAGATCGACTCTTCTCAGCTTCGCTGTTCATTTCCTTGAGGATTTCAATCTTGTTTTTCTTGGCTGTCAGAATTTTATTGACTTTGACCATGTACTCCAACAGTTTAATCGGATAACCGTTCATCGTTCCACCAACGTGGGTCTTCTTAGGAATCGCAGCATTTGATATGAGGGGGTCACTGTTTAGTCGTGGAGACATTAACTTGAACGTATATGGAGGTGAAGGCACATACTGTATGTTTCTTGGCCGGAACTTGTGAGCGAACGATGCAACGCTTATAGTCTCTGGAGGTTCATTTGACTGAAAATTAACAGAACTGTCAGATAAAGTCATGTATTGATGCCTTTTAAGAATAAAGTGATATTTCAAAACATCATTGAAAAAGGAGATATCTTTATTTGTCAATATAAACGGTGATATGTTAAGGGGAAATTCCCCTGAGAAAACCTAAAAATTTTAAATAAAATGCTTGAAATTTATGTAAGGACGACTATATTATAATCTTAATTCTTATTGCTCAATTGGGACTAGCAGGATATGGTGATAAATGGCGGCAATAAAGCACAACCAATCAAAAGTGGTAGATGAATGGAAAGCTTCTCGTTTTCTGTTCACCTACCACTTTTGATTGGCTATGCTTTATTGCCGCCATTTTATCACCATATCCTGCTAGTCCCAATATCATATTTAAACTCATTGAAATATTACCAGAACTTCGTAATCTGGTACACTATGTGTCCCTAATCCAGCTCTTTCAAATGTAATCCTATATGTGTTGTTACTCGTATCAACAGCATCAATACTTCCAGTGAACAAACCATCTTGAGGTTTTCGTAATCGTGCAGTGACTTTTGTCCCTAGAAAGAAAAAATATAGTAAAGATATGAATTCTGGTAATGTTAAGCTTTAGTTAAAAAATATATATTTGATGAAATGTACCGATCACCAGTTGCAGTGGAATTTCGCTAGGCAAATCTTTGAAACTCTGCACATCGGCAGTCTTTCGTTGCTGCAGCATCCGGATCTTTTGTCGCTTACGTTCGAGTTCCCGCCTTTCTTCTTCAAAGAAAGCTTGTGAGCATCTTCGTGGCTTTCCCATCATACGTCTGACTTTGCACCATTCAACTCGGGTCAGTTTTCGGGTTTTCAGTTGTGGAAATGATTCTTTCAGACAAATTGTGAAGTCATTGTCCCCTTCGAACAGTGTCCTGAAATATCATTTAATTATTAAGTGAATAAATCGTTTTTCATTTTCTTTGATCATACAAATCCAATTGACCAGACTCTTACTTATCGAGATTACTGTAAAACCATTCGTAACAAACCCACTTATGGGCTTTGGGTAATTTCAATAAATTCCTCAGTCGCATGCCGATCTTCTGTCCAATTTTACGATCTGGCGACGATGGTCTTGGCCGTTTGTCTGCCAGATCTTTTTCAGATTTGATTGGGGTTGACATTGATGATGACTGTTTTGTGGGAGTATCGTCTGATCTTTTTGAGTCATGAGATTTGTTCAATCGTTTTGCAGGCGATGGTTTTGCGATTTTTCTGGGAGAAGCCTTAATGTCCACTGTTCCAGGCTCTTTTTTTATTCTGAAAATATAGATTTCAAGTATTAGAGCTTAATAATGCAGGTTTTTTATTTTAAGTACAATATCATAATTTGAATAACTATAAGTAATTGAATTCATGATAAAACCTCATTTTGTAATATATTGTTTCTTGAATAATTATTAGCGAGATAAAAGTAAAAGGATCAATATTGATAACAACATAAATAAATAATTATACTTATTTATGAAATAATAATTAGATTTTTCCATATTTTATGTATCAGTATTGTATAGCTACCTGTGATGTGGATGATTGACTAAAATGTCGTCATAAAACAATTTGTTCTTCTTTCGGATCCTCGCAGGCATGCCTCTGCGATTCAGGACTTGAACTGGTTGTGTTGGAGGATTTGGCTTCGGGGGAGGTTGTGTTCCAACCCTCTGCAGCCCCAAAGCTGCCGGACCCAGTTCCGGCAGAGGTTCCGACTCCTCGGCATCCATGTTCGAGTCCATTGAATTGTTTGAAATGTGCTGCTCGTCCACGTCCATCATGTCGTCCAGAATTTCGGTTTTAATATTTTCCACTGACGGGTAGCCCCCGTTTTTTATCGACAACAAGGTCTCGGCAGATTCATCTGAAAGTAAGGAGAAACTTAAAATCCGAACCTAAAATATTTGTATTGTATTTCCAAACCCCATTATCAATCCCAGATAAGATACCAATCTTGCCTAATGCTTTTCTTATAATAAATATATAACTTTTTTCAAATTTCAGATTTAAAGTTAAATTTAATTACTGTTTTAAGTTGATGTTAAAAGTCCAATTTGAATGTAGTAAGATTTGTTTCATTCATCAAAGTGACGTTACATTTTACATAATATAAAACAGAAAAAAACTTTCATCACTTCATCAAGTGATGAAAATTAAAAAAATATGCTGTAATGGGAACTGGAAACTTGACATAAAAATTTAGATTTACAAAAAATAAAAAATATGAAATGGTTATATATTAATAGTTACAATATGGAAATACTTTGTACTAAGTATAAATGGTTTCACTAGATTGATAAATGTTGTAATAAATAGAAACATATAGTATACTTCATATCTTAAACTTCTGACAGTTACATAATTATATATTCAGTAATATGTTTATTATTACACTAGAAATGATTACTATATATGTCTTAAAAACTTGTAATTATATTTCTTTTTATCAACTATTTTATTTAGTTTTGTTTTTCAAATGTGTCAACACAACAATAATTTTCCTCTCTAATATAACAACATTTTACTAAAAAGAGAATGTTTTTTGTTTACCTAAATGAACAAACCATTATGACTAATGATTAGGACCCTAAAAATAGCCTCAAAATTCTAATTGTTAAATATTCATTTTTAACTAATTACATCAAAAAGCAAAAAACCCACAAACCCAAATAAACCTTCTGATGATTTTTTTTAAAAAACTAATTTTTTTACAACTCTGCCACCACATCCCACACAAATTACCACCCCTCATAACTCATTGGCAATGTCTGTTTATTTCGCCTTCGGTTCCCCGAAACAGATGGCAAACGCCGACGAACTCGCCCCGACTCTCCCGTCGACTGCCACCTGCGTCGCGGAATCGGCCGCGAAACGTCGCCGCCGGGCCCGACCGTCGTCCGCGCCGCTCGTCAGCTCGGCGCAGCGCTCGTTTGAATCGGGCAGCTTTGCTGATTTTTGAAATTTTGAACTGCGCCCAGCCGAGCGCGCGTGAAATCGAAAGTTTGTATTCTCGCACGGTTCTCGCGCCTCCGGGTCAGCGCCACCCGGACACCTGGTGGCGCGCGGCGCAATTCGCGCGCGATTCGCGCCGTCGCGCACTCGCCGCCGCGGCGCAATTCGCGAAACCCCGAGCCGTAGTTACTTACTTTCAATCGAGTCAGCCATGTTGACGATTACTGGCGCATCATGGGTATGTTTACAAGTGTTTCGGATTTCCGCCGCCAAATTGCCGCAGTCCGTTCCGGCGTTCCCGCGTTCGATTTGAACAAATGTCGCGATTCGAAATTCAAATTGCGCGGATTCGGGGTGGGTTTAACGAGGGAAGGGGAGGGGAGTTGCGAACGCGGCGGACCCAAATTTGGGGGAGGGGGGGGGTGTAAAAAAGTGAACGTCACGCGGACGTTTGAACGGAGTGCGCTGAAGTTGGTTGCAGTGGCGCTCGGGAGTTGGAGGTTAGAGCGACGATTTTGAAATTACCACGCGCGGGAGAGGCGAGGATTTGAAATTTCGAAGGAATTCGAAATTGGAAGGAATTGAATTTGTGTCTTTGAGAATTTGTCGATGAGGCAACGACGAATTTTTAGAGGAAAATGGAAAAATGGAAATGCGTTTTCAAATTTTGAAACGGGCAACTTCCCGACACACACTGTCGCCACGACTACAGGGAAACTACAGTCTCAAGTCGGAGACCCCCTTCCCCTCCCCCCCTGAAAGCCCATTCGCTCATTTAAAATTTCCATCCCAGAGTCTGTCAACAAACGGAGATCCCGAATGAAGGGATTTTCCGATACCTGCGGGGCATACTTACTAAGACATCCGATCCTGCGCAACGCTCCTCACGTGCTCGTTCCGAATTGCGTTATGAAATCCCCGAAATCTCGTCAAAACTCGAAGAAATGTCTTTTACCATTTCAGTCCGACCAGCAACAACTTTCGTCCACTTTCGTTCGACACTTCTGGTGACAAAACTCCGTCTCGGATCGCGCCGGAGGTTGGTAGTGTGGGTTCGGTGTAGTGGCAGCATTGGTGGTATTTTTAGGTGCAAAATCGAAAGGAGGTTAATTGTTTTGTAGATTCGATGGGTTATTCGGGATTATAGGATTATGTTTGGGTTGATTGTTACAAAAGTATGCTTTCGTGTTAATCGCTTTACATCCATTTTGTACACATTTTTATTTTTAGAATCATTTGAAACTGTTTTTTGACGCACAAAAATGGTTTTGTCCATCAAGTGAATTTCGATGTTAAATTGTATTTCTTAAGAAAGGAACTAGATTTAATGATTTGTTTCAGTCCATTTTGTGTCCTAAAAATACGGCACCCCTGTTATATTTAAAGTCCAAAAATAGAAACCAGTACGAATAATTAAATTTCCCAATTAATGAACAACGATTAAATATGATATGCGATTTTTGTTCATTTTTATTTCCATTTGTGAATTACATTCTTGCGATTGAAATGGATAAAAACATTCTCCAACTAAATCATGGATATGAGTTTAAAAAAGTTATCTTAATACAGATTTGAACTCCGAGAGTTTGAGCTACTTAGAACCTTACCGGGAATACCATACCGAGTAAGCTATTCTGACTTATATTGTCTTTGATTTATCTCGACCATAGTTAATAATGATTTTACATGTGTAAGGGAAGCAATGCATTTGAGAGCATATATATTTATTAGAGTTGGAAGTATAAATGCTCGATATTGAGAGCTGTTCAAATCTGGCAGATGGCAGCACCACGCGGGCACATTTTGTCCTTCATATTTTGCATTGTAATTCCGAACACATGTTGTAATTCGAATAAAGCGTTGATTTATAAAAAGTTATTGTTTGTTTTTGTCACTCGCCACACCAAGATACTCGACACATCCAATTTTCCTTTGAATTTTGTCAAAATAGTATATTTTGCACCAAGGGAGATGTGTGAATAGACTAATATCGATTTTAGTTTTTTTCAGTAGGATTCAGTAGGATATAATCATGATAAAAACCCTACATTGAAAAAACCAAGGCATTTCCAGGAAATATCTCCCACATGTGGTAGCATAAAGATACCACTGTCTTGTAAGGAAATTGCCATCAACGTGGTTGGAATTTGCTACTACCATATGAGGAAAATGCTACCACGGGTCTATGTAATTGTGGTAATAATTTCCTACCACAGTTTTTGTAGCGAATGAAAATTCATTGAAACTCTACAGAATCCCATTTCATAAGTTTCATAAGAAATAGTTGCCCCTTTCATAAGTTTCATAGTGCAGTTTTAACTATGAAATGCGCCTTTTACCAGGGTTGGTATATATCAAAATCAATTTTCAATCCAATATTATTTGTCATATTACATTTAATGTTAAACCCTCTACTACTACAATATTAAATTAATCATATCCATTTTTGACACTGTTCTATCTACACTTCATTTTTTCCACCAACCCCCTTGATTATCCCTTCTCGCCATGGTGGCAGCACTGTCGCGGCGCTGTCTCGTCGGCCCCGATGCAGTGCGCCCAAGTGTCTCTGCCATGCACGGCTAACGTAACCGTCTCTCGCGCTGCACCCGAGCTGCTCGCCACCGCGCGAACATGGACGACTTCAGCGACGCGAACTCGCACGAGATCGCCAAGAACAACCACCTGCCGAAGCGCTGCAACAACCAGTGGGTGCGGCTCAACGTCGGCGGCACCTATTTTCTAACCGCGAAGACCACGCTCACTCGCGACCCCAACTCGTTTCTCTGCCGACTCTGCCAGGAGGATTCGGACCTCATCTCGGACCGGGTCAGTCGCGCCGATCGATTCAGCCACGATTCGATTTGGCGAAACACTTTGCGATAGAGTTTCTCACCACTTTGTTGTGGAAAGAGGGTGGTTGTTGTGGTGGCGGGCAAAGGGGTGGGGGTATGTTTGGTGGCAATCAAACGGGATGAAATGGGGCGAATCGGTCATGTGGAAGGAGGGCAATTGAGAATTCGAGGGGGCAGTTTGGGGAAAAGGAACATCGGGTCGAATATTTGGAGTGTAAACAAATGTTGATTATGTTGATAGAGGAAATTGCTTGAATATGAGGGAGAGCAATGTTTATTATAAAAGATGAAACTGATTTTCTCAGTTTGTGTTGAATGTTATTGTTTGAAGAGGGATTTGTTTTTAAATTATTTTTAACAAATTGAAGTCAATAAATAATTTCAATGTTGACACTTCCAGGATGAAACAGGCGCTTATCTCATAGATCGAGATCCGACATACTTCAGTCCAGTTTTGAACTATCTGCGCCATGGAAAACTTGTGATAAACAAGGACCTGGCAGAGGAGGGTGTTCTCGAAGAGGCTGAATTTTACAATATCACCGAACTCATCCGACTTGTCAAAGAGAGAATTATGGTTCGAGATACAAGGACGGTCCGTGAATCCAAGAAACACGTCTACAGGGTAATCCAGTGTCACGAGGATGAACTCACGCAAATGGTTTCCACGATGTCCGATGGATGGAAATTCGAGCAGGTTGATATTAATTTCTATCGATCATCAAATCAGTGTTTTCAGATACCTTTATTCAAAAGAAATTAATCAAAGCAAAGTTATTTCAATGATTTAATTAAATTTTTTTTTATTTTAATTGATGATTTTAATAATAATCCAATTGACAAATTTTTTTCATAAACAAGTTGAAAAATGTTATTGACGTTGTTTGCAACAATTCATGAATATTTTACAATTTGCCACAGCTGGTGTCTTTCCTAGCACTTACACCACTATCGACCCTCTCTATTCGTCAAATAATTCACCGAAAATCAATTTACTTTCAGCTAATCAACATAGGCTCGCAGTACAACTATGGCAATGAAGATCACGCAGAATTCTTGTGTGTAGTAAGTCGAGAGTATGGACCCAGTCAATTATCAAGTAAAGAACAGGAATCCACGGATCGTGTTAAGGTACCAATGACTCGTTCAAACTTTCCTAATTTTGGTCAAAGTAGTATGTCATGAATCGTTGATTTTCATGTTTGGTCCCACGTACCCATATTCTTGTCATTGTTTTAACCGTCTTACTATTATATATTTATAGCCGTTCTCATTGGTCGCTTAATGTATTTATTTAACGTTTATAAATACACGTTATTTATGTCATTTTTACACATAAGGCTTCGAAGTGATTGAAGTTGGTGAAGAATTTACTTTCGAATCTCAGTTTTATCTTTTTCGTTGCACTAGTATTGTTTATCAACTGACCGATAAAAGCAATCGTCTAACCTTTCATCAGTATTTTATCGAAACATTCAAAGTTCAGTGCACTCTGAGGATTTCCTTTTCAGACGGGTAACTGCAGTATTCCAGTTGTTCGATCTAACTCTACATTTTTTATTAATGTAATATAAGTTACATTATGTTTTTCTTAACAAACGTGAGATAGTGAAGTTAAATTCACTGTTTATAAATAATAAATTGCATTTGATCTATTTTTGCATTTTACATTGAAAGTAGCATGTGATTTTCAATGTTTACATTGAAAATATGACAAATTTGATAAAATGGCAAATATAAATAGTTTTACTGCTGAAGGGTTGAAGTTGTAAAAAGTAGAAAAAGGAGTCACAAATGTTTTGCATAAGTGCTTTTTTATAATATTCGTTTCATAAATGACAAAATCTTTTGTTTGAACTGTATCAATGCATACTGATGTATAATATAACACAAATGTTGTGACGAAGGAATAAGCAATCATGACAATTTCTTAAAGTTGCATAGTTGTGCGAACAAAATCAACGACAATCCTAATTAAACAAGCTAGCGGAAATCTGTGTATATTCGTTATGTAACAATACACAAGTTCTTTGTTAGGTCACCATCGCTAAGCAGCTACTAATATTTTGCTTTGCATTATACTACAGACAGGATTGGATTTATAATTGAAACAAACAAGAACAAATTAGGAAATTTGTTTGCTGTAACAAAGGTGATAATGAAACTTGTATCTTTGAATTGCAAATTGTTTTGTATAAAACCAATATTTAACTTAATTAAAATATTGGTCTAATGGAAAATCTGTAGGACTCCCCGGGTAAATCAGTTCAAGTATTTATTTGACAGGGTTCCTAAGTCTGTACCAGAACCATCCTCGATCTCGGTTCTCCTAGGATAAGGCAACCAATTATTTAATTTAACATTATCACATATTTAAATCTTTTTAAATATGTGATAATGTCACAGAATATTTTCCGAATCCCTAAAGTGTATAAACGTAGCAAATTCCTCATTCGTTAGTTCGGTATGTTATTACCAGAATTATTGACCATCCCTTTGTAAAATGTTATATTATTAATTCGTTCGACTTTTTTAATTTCTACAGATTGTTTTTCCACTTTCTGTAATAACCTTTTTTTGATATGTATGCGATTGAGTTTTCAGATTTTTCTGTAAATCCCTTTTCAGAGATTTGCAGATCTCTTGAAACTATATTCCTTGCTATAACAGTTGTAACAATTCGCTTCAACACGTTTGAGTCGTTTCACTACAAAAACATGCGAGAATGAAACGTCTTACTGTAAGACACTAGTGTCTGAATGTAAGATACTAACGTCTTAATGAAAGACACTAGCGTCTTAATGTAAGGCAGTAGCGTCTCAATGTAAGACACCAGTGTCTTAATGTAAGACGTTTATAGCGTCTGAACATAAGACGTATAAGACACTTTTGAAATGCCTTAAAAACAAAAAGGGTCTGAAAATAAGACGTCCGTTTTTACAGTGTTATTGAGAAAATTATAAATCCAATCTTAACCGTCCACAAGTAACAAAGGGTAAAGGATCCAAGACTTTGTCATTGTGAATTTGCTAAATCCCAATACAGAGGCCAAGTGTGTTTTGCTCCTGGCAGCGCGCCAAATAAATGTGACTACTTTGGCCTACCATACTTTCGACCCCAATAAACGTCTGAATAGCAACAATTGTGTCAATGCACAAAGCCCATAATCTAACCGATTATCAAGTCACATTTGTTATCAGTGTTCTCCAGCCAATCGCAATTAACCCGAAATACTCAACCACTGCGCCATCCCTAAGTCTCTGAAAAGAGACACGTTATCTTCAGTTACACACAGAAAAATATTCAAATAAAAATCAATAAAACAATAAAATATGTTCAATTTACATTGAGCAATATTTACGTAACTGCTCAATAAAATTTGCTATCTATGTTTCTGCGTGTACGATTAATTCAAACTCAGTCCAATTCACTCGGGGGATTCCCAATGGCGGATACTTTGCATGCGCATGCATTACCTCTACTTATTATTGTGTTACGGATTATTATACATAGTGGTTACGTTATACATTGACATCATCAATTATAATGATTATTGTAACGCATGTTCAATCACTGAATAAAGGATTTTGTTTCTTTTATTGGTTTGGTTACTTCCTGTCCTGTGTTTTGCATGATTTTGTTGCTGCATGCCGCGAATTTCGATTGGTCTCCCCCTTAAATAATTCAATGGAAAGTTCAAGGCAAGTCACTGTCTGGCGATCCGTTCCGAATCATCGGATTCCATTCAATTATTTAACCACTTTCGCGGGTTACTCCAACGCTTAAATGGAATTCAACTTTTACATGTACATTTAATCCACTTTGACGAACCGTCGACACTTATGTGATCCATGGGTTGGGCAGCATTTACCTTATATATTCTACACTATATTTGAAGTTTATACTTAACGTTAAGAGTGCTGAACAAAAGTTCCTCAAAATGGTTTAAATACCACTTTTTATCTTTTTTTAATAAGAAATATTGTTAAACCGGATTTCCTCTTCAGAATAATCGTAGCGTATGTAAAACAAGTAAAACAGTATGAAATTTTTAATTTGCCCAACCCTGCATATAACCGACTTGTATATTTATTATATATGACGGTGTACAGTGTTCAATGTACACCTAACCACGTGACTCCCCAGTCCGTTTGCGACAAGACGAAAAATCGTGTTTGGCATCCTTTTAGGTTTTGCAGCAGAAAGGTTCGCGCATGTAATATCTAGTCTTTCTCCTTGTCATCGGATTCCGACGATTCCGCCCTGGGGAGCTTGCGGAACAAAGAGCAGGACAGCGCAAGTACAAGTGACATACGAGTCCACAGACGAGTGATAATCAAACGGCAAGTTTGATGGGAGCTGAACCTTTTCCGTTGATCGTTCCAGATGAAAGAATTATATATATATATATCTATACATATATATATAGTCGAAACTCTAGATGAAGTGCGCGAAGGAGACATAAGGTGGATTGGACTTGGAAGCCGGAACGTCATCTAGAAAACAAGGCTGAACATTGTTAAAACGAGTCACCACGTTCAAGATGAATGGAGAATAATGTAACGGACAATAGCATTTAAGAGACACACCTTTTTCGTACGAATTTCTATACATATGTATGTGTGTATATATTCGAACGTATATATAGACACATGTACAACCGATACCGATAGTATCTCGTAGAAGTCTATTGTCATCGCCGACGCGTGTACCGACGACCGGTCCCTGCGACGGTCCGCTGAAATCGTCCCCACAAGTTTCCGACGACAACCCACGTGAAAAGCACCGCGCTTTTCGCGCTGGTATCGATCGACGATTGAGCTCTTGGTTCCAATTTGTTTACGGTGCTTTTCACGGAAGGTACCCGCGCACGAATTTCCTTGATCACTTTGTGCCTCAGAGGGCGGTGCGTCCGTCGTCCCGGGTACACCGCGGCGACGACCCGACAGTGTATTTGTACCAAACTGTATAAAGTCGGTCTGTTCGTTCGTATCTTTGATAATCTGTACGTGAAGATATTCAAATGACCTTCGCACTGCCGCCTTGAAAACATAACGTTTGTAATACTTGATACGATTTATTGTCCGACGATTCCAATCCGCGATCCGAGCGACACCTAGACGACGATCGAGTCTCGAAAGTGCGCCGTAGTTAGGCCTAATTCCGACCTCTCACCTCGTTTGCTTGAAGACCCGTAGTGTTTCGCGATGATGTCCCAGATTACTTATCGTAGGAACACTTATGTAGCCTTTTTAGAACACTTCAATTCTTTTAACATTGAGCTTCATTTTTCTAGGACACAGAACACTTCTGAGTGTTCCTGATAAGGATAACTCTAAGTGATCCAGTTTGAGCCTCATAGTGTTTTGGAAGACAAGAGCAGTTGTCAGTGTTCTCCAGAAAGTTTGCCATTGATACACATACGGTGTTCTAAAGAGTGGTTGTAAGTGTTAAGAACACTAAAGCACTTATGAGTGATCTTCAAAAATGTACCATTCATACACTTAAGGTGTTCTGAAGAACACTTGTAGGTGTTTTAGATCACTAGAACTTGTAAGTGTTAAAGGTTTACTACTGGCAGTACACTTATAGTGTTCTGAAGAGGCTGCAACATTTTTCAAACCACTTTCCAACTTGTCTGTTACTTTCAGACGGAACCATAGAGGTCAAAGACAGAAGATTGGAAATCCGAAGTTTTCGGGATTCCAGCCTTGCGTCTTGGCAAACCGCATTTCGTTCCGATCGACGATGTACTTATGAACAGTTCAACTGGTAGAAGTTAACGGTAGATTTAAGTTACGATGATTAGCGATGCGAGGCTCCTCTTCCAGTTTCCGTGCGCATCTTGTTCTCGGGATAATCGGTAGTCATTGTCAAGTCTCGGTGTGACGTCCCTCGGACGTGTATGTCGACCTTCTAGCGTCATTCCAGCGACTGCTTTCGTCTAGATCCTTAGTCAGATTTCAACGGTTCTTCATTACCTTGTTTCGTCTTTCTCCCACTGGAGTCAGATTCGCCACCATTACTATCTCAATGTATATATCAATGTTTCCTTTACCGGTCAACTGCGGACTTTATTTTGAATCCTCGAACGGTTCACCTAAGTGTTAACTGTCGTCATTCATTGCGTTTCCTTTTGATGCTCATAAGTCAAAGTAAAAAGGCGTTTTCTGTTTCGTCGATTAGCTTACGTTATACACCTGCGAAACTTGTATCTCTCGTCACACCTTCAAGTATTTCCGACACGGTTGTCTTGTAGAATGTACATTTACTTTTTCGACTGTTGCTAACCGACTTGGTTGTTCCAACCACGCATAACCGTTTGACTGTTTCTTTTCCCGCGACAAGTTTCGGTTTTCAAAACCGGAACCGGAAGGGCGTTGGTGCGCAAGTGCGGCTACACTGTAAAAAGTAACAAACTCGGTTTCTAGATTGAAAACTTTAATTAGCGGTAGAATTGGACGCTCGATTTTTTTACAGTGTAAGCGAAAAAAAAGTTGTCCGAGGCCCACGCGATAACCACCTGGACAATACTCGCGCGTACTTCTTAGTGTCACGTTATCGGCGCGATTGTGCAATGGCGACAGTTTGTTGCACGCGACGGTCTTAAAGACTTTGTAGGAATAAACGACAGATCAAACGTAGCGATCGTATCGAGAACGCGCGGCGAATCCAATGAAACGTGATCGACGATGTTGTGTTCAATTTCGTTCATCGTTTCGGTTGTCATTGGAATCCACGACTTTGTTCTGAGTTTGGGCAAAGTGGAACGGCATCTGGCGAGCTTGGGAGGTACTTAATCTGGACCTTCCAGGAGGTCGGAAATTGGGATTCCGATTTCTGTGATTGAGGAGATTGGTCAAGTGTGGGAGGTGTTTTGTCGTTTAGTTTCAAGTTGTTGGAGAAACAAATCTCTGGATTCTTGGTCAAAATTCAAGCAAGAGAAGCGCGTCTCAAACACGTTTTGAGTTTTGCAAATAAGTTTTACATTAGTCGACTTTTCTGTTAAGTTATGGTTGAGGAATTAATTATTATTTTCCAGTTTCACTGTCTGTAATTAGATACTGATTTGGTAGAAAGCTTAAATAAATCTCCTTAAGATAAAAGTACAAAACTCAAGAAGTCGGATTCCCAGGCAGATTCAGGTCTTTTTCAGGCTCCACTCGTAATCCAATATCCAAATCGCGTAAAGTTGCAAACTGTGTGACTGGTTTTGTTCAGTGGTGATAGATTTATAACCATGTTGCCAGAGAAATAAGAAATTTAAATAAAAAATGTACAATGGGAAAAGCGAAACAAAAAATAATTTCTTTCACACGACTGTTAGTTGGTACAAATCCAGTCACACGTAGGACGCTTCCTTTCGACCTGACAGATGAACATTACAAAAACATGATCATACAAAAATGTAATACTTAATGTTAATGTATAAATATAGAAACTCGTACTAAACTAGATCGTGAGTTTATGTGTGGATGCGAGTGTGTCTGTAAGCGCGCGAAAACATAGGATGCGTGGTTCAAAAGCACGAGATAGCCCGGTTAACGAGACGTTTGCATAGTAGCTCAAAACCTTTAGATACCGTTTATATAATACTCACTCTGGAAACATCGTTACTTTAATAGGAAAACAAGTCGAAAGCTTGACTGATTATCGATGTTCTTTTCTATTCAAGTTGCGGATAAGTGTTGAGTGCAAAAACGTCAGTATTTTGACCAATTTTCTTTGTAACGCGTACGCAATTTGATAACGAGATGTAAAATTATTGTTTTAACGGTATGTAATGGAAAACGATAACCGAGTAGACGCGCATTTGTAAAACCGTTCGCGAATAGTTGGGAATCATCTTTTCGACGTTTTTCATGTTTGTATTGTAACGCGAAAATCAATTTGAATTTTAGAAAGGGTATACAAATTTGCATACATTTTGTGTACTTTTTCACAATATTTGTTTCCAGTGTTCCGCTCTCCGATTGGTGCGAAAGGTTCAAGCATACATGCATGACGGCTGTGTGTATATACGAATAACAGTTAGTCGCGTAAACAACTAAGTATAAGTATTATTTATATCGCAAAATTAACAAGTCGAATGAACAAAAGTTTGTATTTCACCGGAAGCTAATTTAGGGACGAAACGTGCAGGATGCAATTCTCCCTGCAAAAATCTTTGATTAAAGTGAAATAAAAAGAACCGAAATGTACAATTATCAAATTATCGACAAAAAATTATTAAAATTACGAAAATTAATACAAATTATTAATAATTGTATTTTTAATGAAACGTTTGAAAACTGCAAATTGAAAACTTTTTCTTGAAATAGAAGTCAATCGGATTGAACTGTCATTTCAAAATATATTCCAATTGTTAATTGAAAATTGTACAATTCTTCTGAATTCATTTTAAACGTACATTTTTACAGGGCTCTTCAGTGAATGCTTACTATATATTTGCAAAGAAGTTGGAACAAAAGAAACATGCATTTCGTTGAGCAATTTGCTTGTTAAAAGAAAGGTCGCGCGAACTGTGAAAGTACATTTTCCAGCGTTTGTGTGAGCAAGGTCACTGGATTTGACATTTCGTGTATGATACGCAGACAATTCGGTGACAGCAACTCGTGAATAGCTATATGTAATAGAATCTGATAATATAATGCATATGTGGTATACATTGGTATACCAAATGACATATTATTTCATTACCTGTACTGTTGATTATCATTTGAATAAAAATTTTATCATATGTACAAGTCCCGCTTTTCATTCAGACAAAGGACAATGATGTATAGACAGTATGTTGCTTAATTTTAAATATATTGTTTTTGTTTGTGTAGATACAGGTAACGTTATGTACAAATTGTTTGAAGTTTATAAAATCGTAGAATCAAGTTGTGGATTCATCGGTGGGCTGAATTATGGCATATTGGCGATTGTCCTTAAAGGCTGTTCTAAGTATTTGGCGAGTGCCTGAGCCTTTTCTCGCAGAAGTCCGAAACCGACACTGTCCTTTGCATAGAGGCAGAGCAGTAAATTTGCAACTTCAGTGATGACTACTTTTCCTTCCTAAAAATGCAATTATATAATTGAATATTTGACTAGAACTGGAGAAACTAAAAGAAAAAATTAAAAAATGAAAGAATCAAATTGAACAATAACTGATAACCATGGTGGAAAACAATTCTGCAAAAATCTGCAAATTGAGACTTTGCAGAGTGTTGCAAACAATTATTGGGAAAGTCTCTAAATGTGTTTTATTTTAAGAATTTCATAGACCTGCTGATTTCGTTTTGTACTATTTTGCAGTGTTTTGACAAATTTGACAGAGTTTTTGCAGATTTTTTCAAAGTTGGTTGCAAACTTTTGAAAAAGTTTTTTTCTACTGGGGAATACATTTTTATTATTTAAATTAAAGAATAAAATAGGTGTGGTTATTACCTCACAGTCCATCAAAACGTATTTCAATTCATCTTCTTTGAAGGCAGTTCTTCCATTTTTTTCATATGCTGACCAAATATTACTTGTTATTGCTGCAGTGACTCTTGCATCTTTATCTCCATAACCACTGTATGCTAACAAACCTCCGTCTTTATTTAACAACCTAAAAAATTGTCATACAAATAAATTTCTATAATAGTAAACAACTTTTTATAAATTATTTTTAAATTAAAAATCAAATCTTAGTATACAAATATTTAAAACAATGAGTTCTTACGTTTGATAAAAAAATATAACCTATAAAAATGTGTTAAATCTCACATAATAAATAAATGAATAATCTTATGACAACCATTACAAAATGATTAAGAGTATAGAAATATGTCGTATAAACGTCGTTCTGATGATATTAATAATTCCGTTCAACTCTGTTACTGAAGTGAACGAATCTCATCAACAACCAAATCACTCACAGTGTATTTTCTACCCCTCCGGTGTTTGCTTGACTCAGTACCTGAGTCAATGCCTTCGGTTTCAACATTTTGGAATCTTCTTCAACAATACAATAAAACTGACAAGGTTAGTGCAATAACAATCAGTTCTTTAGAAAACACTCGATGACAGCTATGCGATTTTTGACATTTGTGCTCGATCTGCTTTACCGACAGCTGCACATTGTCGATCAAACAGATTTGTTTATATTTAATTTCCACATTCAAACTACAATTCAAATGTGACAGAATGACAAAAAATCTTGTTTGCAAATCGTTAACATTATTTGTTAATTTGTTTACAAATTTTTAACAATTATGTATGAAATAATTGACGTTCGCCAAAATAGCGATTGCAACGTTTGAAAATCGCGCCATTGCGCGGAAATGAAAGGTTACTGGAACTGGTAACAAAATTGGCACTGGAATTGGCAATGCCTGGCACGCTTTGCGAGCCTTTGAATTTTCAAAGCATAACGTACAATTCCGACGAATTGGTCGATTTGACGGAATGCAATGTGTTGTCATTGACGAGAGACTTAGCAGCAAGTGACAAATCAAACAACATGAACAAAGCGGAGAATTTTGTGCCCATTCCTGTCAATAGTAAGTCGCTATTTTCAAGTATTTGGCAAAAGATTTTCGTAAATGCGTAACCTACAAAAGGTACGGAGATCGGATGTCAACAAGTTTTATTTGCTGTTTTGATTGTTTGCGTTTTGCTTAGTATTATCGAATACTGTAATCAATATTTGTCATTTTCCAATACAAACACTTATTAATTTGTATGCGAGTTCCTAATGCTTTTTTAAATAAAACACTTCGTAATGGTTCAATTTTTTTAAACAAAATACCATTTATAGAAAATTATTGCAAGAAAAATTAAATTTTTGTTTGACATATATTGTGTATTTGACAATACATATTTTTTAGTTTTTAGTTTTAGTTAGTATTGTGTATGAAAATTGCTGTTTACGATGTAATTATGGTAATTATTGCCTGTACACAATTTTTCGTGATCCTCAATAATAACTGAAACTTAACAAAATTTTATTATACAAAAAAATGTATAACTGTATCAAGAAGATTCTTCCCCAAGAAAGATTCTTCCCGAAGAATCGGGAAGAATCTTTGGGTCCTTTGTTTCAAATATTTTTGACAGTACAGACAATAGCTTATTATATTACTCTAACTGAACATTGGCCTCAGGTCAGAGAATCATTAAAGTAATCTTCAAGTAATGTCTTAAAATTATACCTTTACCTGCAAGACAAAGAAGGTTTAGGCAGATGTTTGGAAAGGAATGACTAAAGTAAATAAAACGGAAGGAGCATACATTAGTACTAAGAAAAGTTGCAGATCAGATGATTTTTATATATTTCAAAGTATATCCGTTAATTTTAAGATATTTTATACGAATAAAATATATAATTAAATGAAGAATATTTTCTAGAGAAGTATAGCAGAAATATAGAAATATTTTATACAAAATAGTTGTAATATGGATAAATAAAATAAAATAAAAATAACAAAAAATAAAAAATGATATTTTTTGTCTTACCTATTTTTTGTCTTATAAAAAGTTGATGTTTTAAATGCATTTTTCCTTTTTAGATGAACACCAAAAATCAGCAGAAGAAATTGACAAGGAACGTGAGAAGACATTATCGTATGAGTATCTATGTCATTTGGAAGAAGCAAAAAAGTTAGTAATAAAGTTATTGATTGTATGTATGTATTCATAATGAATTCAAATTAACTGAACTTAAATTAAATTTTCCAGATGGTTGGAAGCATGTTTGCAAGAACAACTTCCAAATGCAACAGAACTGGAAGAAAATTTACGGAACGGTGTCTATTTGGCAAAACTCTGCCATTTTGTTGCACCAGATGTGTTGCCGTTGAATAAAATCTTTGACATTGATCAAAAACGATATAATGTGGCTGGACTACAATTTCGTCACACAGATAACATTAACCATTTTCTGACATGTCTGAAGAAAATGGATTTGCCAATTGTAAATATTTCTCCAGATATATAATATTTTTAATTTTAATGATTGTAGTTGTTGCTGTTATGATGTTAAATTCAATCATTTTCAGACCTTCATGCCAGAAACAACGGATATTTATGACAAGAAAAATATGCCTCGCCTTATTTATTGTATACACGCATTAAGTACTCACTTATTTAAAAACGGTAAAGCGCCTCAGATACAAGATTTATTCGGCAGATTAAGTTTCACAAGTAAGTGCGAAAATTCAAATTTCTTAATTGACTTACCAACATTGTAAGTTTTTTTTTTTCACTTAAAATGTTGTGTCATGTTATGGCAATTGAATTTCGTAATATAGCATGTAATTTTACAGAACAAAGTTAACTGTAATTTTATTTCAGATGAGGAAATAGACGCTGTTACTTCTGATCTTAAGAAGCGCAAAATTCAGTTGCCTTCTTTCCAAAAAATTGGTGGGATTATGACCAAATCGATGTCAGGAGACACGAATGCTTTGCACGAGGGAATTATGTTAGTAAATCAATACTTGGCAGATAAGGTACTTGAAATTTTTATTCAATCGTTTAAGTTTTCTACAATTTTGTCCATTCGCATTATTAATTTAATGTACCTTTCTTTTGTAGGATGAAAATAATTTTTTGTCTGCATTACAATCCAACACAACACAACTGAAAAATGTACTTCTGGAGCACAAATCACTCTATTACAAAACGATGGTTACAGAGAAAGAAACTAAAGCAGAAACTGCACTTAATAGAGTAATTATTACTACATAACACATCAAATATTGAAAAATACTATGCAATAGCTTATTCAATTTGTAATGCAAATCTTATTTTTGCAGTCTTTGAATGATAGTTATGTACCAGATATCTATGATGAACTTTTGACCCAAGCTGAAATTCAGGGACATATTAACAACATTAATGGTAAATTTTATGTTTTTAGTGATCGAATAATTTCATTACTAATGAAACACTTGAATTACACTCCATGTTTAACTTAACAATTGTCGTTTTCATTGCAGCTCTTTGTGTAGTTAATGACATAACTAATTCTATTAAGCTCGGAGGGGACAAAGTTATACAACTATTACAGTCTCCAGCTCTGCAGTTACAAGTAAGATGTAGTAATATTATTTATGTTCGTTATAATAGTATTCAAGATTATTTCTGTTTTTATTCTCTGAATTAATCAGAAAGATGAATTTGTGTACAAAAAGTTCCGATCTGAATATAAATCTGTGATTTAAAATTTGTTTTAGAACATAGAGCCTCAAAATGCGAAACTTTATGAAACTGAGTTGTCTCACATATTTGCGTCAAATGAGTGGAAGGAAAATTTGACAGAACATTATCAATTTTGGAAGAGTATGTTGCAAAAAGCGATCGATAGGGCTAACTGCGCCTCAAATAGGTGTCGAGAGAGTGAGTGTAAATTAAACTATTAACATAATTTATGCAAATAAATTAAACGTTTCATTGAACAAAATTAATTAATTTGTATTTGCAAAATTGCAATAATTGTAAATTAATTTGTATATTTTCATTGATGAGTTTGAAAAAGCTTTAAACTATAAGTTATGACTTTTAAGCATAAATTTCGCTGCAAATTAATGAGTGAGTGTCTTTAAACGACGTTCATGTTATTTGTTTCAGGAGATGAAGCGGTACGATTGGTAAATCTGTCTCTCCAAAACGAAAGTAAAAATGACTATTACAAGGCCCTTCTACACCCAAAATTAGATCTTGAAAAATTTTTAGACTCATACGCAATGCCTTTGTATTATGAAGAAATGAAAATTGATCGTGAAGAATCAATGGTAAATATCAGACGAAAGCTGCAAACAATCCGTAGTTAAAATCAGTTTCACATCATTGATTCATTTTCAGATAGACGTTTCGTACGACGACATTCAAAGCAGCATTCGCGTTTTAACTTTGATAGCGAAAATTTCAAAGACTTTGGATTCGAATAACGTTGATGCATTCTATAAAGCTTTGTCAGCCGATGGAGTTCCCATACCAGTGAGCATAATCTTTTTATTAATGGAGTGATAGAATTCGCATGAAGATGAAACCGATGAATTTGACATAGTTTCTTTGTCTGAAATAATTTATCGTAAATTTTATTGCATTTCGTATATTTGCAGATTTTGTATGAAGACCTGAAATCTAGTTACTATGACATTATGAAGGAGGCGTATCAAAAACGAAAAAAATTCCGCCCAGCTCGACCCATGTTGTCATATGTTGAGATCCAAGATTGTGTTGATGAGGTGAACAGTCAACACACTGGGGATGAAGGTAATCAAGTTCATTTTTGCACATATTTTTTTATTTGTCACATTAAAAATCAGATTAAAAAATCAAACTAAATAATTTTATTTTACATCAGATTTTTCATTTTTGAAAATACAAATAAAAATTTTGATATCCTTTAGTATTTAAATATGAATTATTCACGAATAAAATATTTCGGCGTATTATAGCATAATTTATCTTGATTTAAGTAATGATTTTTTTCTTTGATTGAAAATAATCGATTTTAATTATAACAATCCTAATTTTTCATAAATAAATTATTGATTGATTACAAAATCATTAACACTTTTACTGATACCTTTTTCAGCTCTGGATGTCTTATTGGGTATATTCGACTCAGTTCAGGAAAGTAATCGCCAGAAACTGATCGACTGCTTGAAAAATCCTTACCTGTGGAAAAATTATTCTCACCGGTTGGACACGTTGAGGCCCATTCACATCAAAGACGCGCCACTGTACATCAAATCGCTGAAGCTGTTCTACGAGACTGCGAATTCCGACTTAATCAACGTCGATGACCTCGCATACATTCTGAAAGTTGCTCACACAGAGATTGAACATGCTGAATCAAGTAATTTCAATTATAACTTAACGAAGCAGGAGATGGATTATTAATTCAATTCAGTTAACGGCAAAACTATTTTCGCTTTCGTTTTCAGTGTGTTCGGTGCTTGTCAACATCAACACTGCAATCGACAGAAATGAATTCGAGGAAATCAAGGCTTACCTTACATGTTTCAACCCCAGTCGTTTGGTTACTTTGAATGGACATCAGGAGGAGAAATGTATCAAGGAATTGAAGCAGATCAAAAGAAAAAGGGTGGGGAAAGAATTCAAACAGGAATTGTTTGGATCTTTATTAATTAAGAAAATTATTACTACAAAATGATGAATTATAAGACTTTTCATAATCAAACTGGTAAATTTCGATAAATAAACGTAAATTGTCATTTTAGGAAGACAACAGCAGTCCTTACGTAATTTTTAAGACTCCTGGACACACTGATTGTTACATCAACATCGAGGAAGAAAGTTACACCTGGGATCGGCCTGAAAATTTGGGAGAAAGTTGTTACCTTAGTTTCACAGACATTCAAGTAAATATCTGCTCAATTATCAGACAGCTGTTTAGATAAAGTGTACAGATTCAATAATTGCAATCTCTTTCAGAACTCGATTAACCACGTGATATCCGGAGTGAGATTCGAACAGAAGTCGCAGGAAGACACGATCATTCAATTTCAAGCGCACATTCGCGGATATCTTTTCCGCAAGAAAATCAGCGACAAATATGAAAACTACTACAATAACGTCAGTAGGATTATATCGATTCAGAGGTGGTGGCGGCGAGTTTTGAAGAAAAGACAAAGTGAGAAAGATATCGTCGATGGGCAAACGGAGCAGGAACGCAGGATGCTGCATTACGTTCTAAATGTAAACTAGCATTATTTTTATAATATTTTTTAGAATAAATTTACATTTAGTGGTTTAAGACATTTAACTGAGATGGTGTTTGTTTGCAGGAAGACAAAATCATCAAAATCCAATCGCTTTGGCGAGCGCGCCGCGTTAGAAAAGATTTTTATTCTCTTTTGCATCTGAACAAACCACCTTTCCCAGTGGTGCGTCAGTTTTCGCTTATGATGAATTTCAACGCTGAAGATTATGACAAGGAACTGCAATTACAGGTATACAATAATTACCATTTTTTACCATCATTTGTAAGACAATATAGTTAAGGTGGGACTATCATAAAACTCTGAATTTCAGCAACTGAAAAACGACGTGGTGCAAGCAATAAAGCACAACAAAAACTTGTCTCAGCAACTTAACAGTATGGACATCAAAATTGGGTTACTGATACAGAACCGAGTTACACTTCAGGTGATAATTTATTTTCAATCTTTTTGTTGATTAAACAAATATTTTATATTTTTATAAAATAGATCATTTCTTGATACACATTCGAGGTGTTTATGACTGATATCCTATTGTTGCAGGATGTGATAGCTCATGGTAAAAACCTGGAGACTCTGGCAAAGGACAAACATTCGCACAAATCGCGAAAGTCATTCACCGAGGCTGGTCATCAAAAAGGACTAAAATCGCTGACGAAAGAAGGTCGCAGAAGACTGGAAGGTTACCAACATCTGTTTTATGCTTTGCAAACGAATCCTCAGTACTTGTCCAAGCTGTTATTCCTTCTGCCAGAAAGTAAAACAACCAAATTCCTACAAGACGCGATTCTCACGCTTTTCAGCTTCGGCACAAATACCAGGGAAGAGTATTTGTTGCTGAAATTGCTGGGAACTGCTCTCCGAGAGGAAATCAGGTTCGATGTTCTATTACTTGTTTCATCGGAGAGATAAAATCGAATACTGGATTTTCCTTTCCATGTGTTTCAGCTTTTATTTCTACCACTGCGGCAATAAAAGAAAACTTTCGACTAATAAACACACTTCGCATTTGCAGGAACAAATTTCAGAAACCATCCGACATTGTAAAGGGCAATTCTTTCATCCTGAAGATGGCACTAAATTACACCAAACAGATCAACGGCCAGAGGGCGCTGCGCAAGATTCTGGGGCCCATTATCGAAAAAATTTTAGCCGACAAGAATTTGAACATCGAAACCAATCCGGTCGATATTTACAAGTGTTGGAGAAATAAGCGGGAAACTGACGCTGGACGACCTGTGTATGTTTTATTCATTATTTTGGTTATAATTTTTTGCATTTATTTTTCCTTCATTATTTTTGTTAACGTTGATAAAAAATATGTTACACTGGATACTTATCATCACTTTTTTTCAGTGATTTGGCATTTGGCTCAACTTCACAAACAGCTCTGCAGTTCGAGGAAGTGCAGGCTCGTTTGAAGAATGGCATCCACATGCTGAAAATCACTGTTAAGGAACTTTTGGATCGCATTATCTCGTCGCAGGAAGAGATACCGTATGGCATGTTGTACATGGCTAAAGTTCTCAACGACACTCTCAAGGAAAAGTTTCCGGAGGCGCCCGAAAAGGACATACTGAAAGTCGTCGGCAACTTGATCTATTATCATTTCATAAACGCGGCCATTGTCGCGCCCGACGCCTTCGACATTGTCAAGCTTCCGGTGGACAGGCCTTGTTTGTCTAACGATCAGCGGCGAAATTTAGCGAGCGTCGCTAAGATATTGCAGTTCGCATCTTCGAAGAAAGGAGTATGTTACAAGTTTACTTTACAATTTCAAAAACGGGGTTGACATGATTTTAGTTATGCGATTGAAATCGGCGATTTCTTCTTCTGATTTCGAAAGGAGTTTTAATTCAAACAAACAATTCGGATAAAAATCATAATTTTACTACTGTAAATCTAATCGATTAATCTGCTGTTGTCAAAATAATCATGATTATATTCAATCCTGTTTAAAAAGTAAAAGTTGTAATTTTGCAGAACTGTTCTCATTTGGATTTGTGTTTCAGTTTGGGGAAGAATCTACACACTTGATGTGTCTAAACCCATTCATAGTCGAATGTCATGAAAGGTTTAAGACATTCTTCCGAAAGTGTACCGAAATCCAAGAATTGGACGAGCACTTCAGTATTCACGAGTACACCGAAGCAACTCTGATTCACAAACCGGAGATTTTCATCTCATTGCAGGTATTGTTACTCATCGAATTGCAATTTATTTTACATTAATCTTCTGCAACCGTTGTATTACAACTACTCATTTCGAACTATTTCAGGATATTTGTAATATGCACAATTTGATCTTGGAATATGAAGATGTACTGGCCCCGGCTCCAATGGATCCTCTGCATGAACTTCTTGAAGATTTAGGACCTCCACCGAATATCGCAACATTGTTAGGAATGAGTAAGACCTTTGGAATTCATAAAACCCTCTTTTCTGTATAAGAGAAGTAAAAAAGAAAAGACAAAAATTCTCTCTTCACGAAACCCTCAGATTTTTCAAATCTAAAAATCTTATATCTCTAACTTTTTTCCAGCCGACGAAGTTCCCGAATCAAATTTGAACTACTACAGCAAAATGGAGGTTTTCCTCGTCCTGACCAATAAATTTGAAGTACCTGAGAACGATCAAAATCTCAACAATCTGTTCATCAAAACCAAAGAACTGCTGGTTTCTGTGTTACACTTTTTGAAAGGGGATACTTTGGTCGAAGCTTTGGAAACGACTTCGATGGTTGAAGAGACGCTCTATGACTCGCGAAACAGGGATATCACTCCAGTACACGTGATTCACAAAAGGTACCCGCGTCTGACATCAGTGACAACATTCGCATTATTGTTCTTTCGAGACATTCGAGATTGACGACTGATTGTGATCTTCGTTACAGCACCTCTTTGAATGACTGCAAGTTACAACTTCGTGCTTATCTGAACAAACTCGAACTCGGAGGTTGGGTTTCGCAGAGCGACGGTTATCAGAGCATAGTAACCGCAGTGGCCAGGGATCTGTGCAATAAGGGCAAGTACAGGGCCCGGCGCAACCTAGAACTCAAGACTCTGAAGATGACCAAAAAACAACTCGAACAGAAGAGCCAGTATTACCGGGAGCAAGTGGAGTACTATACGGAGTACATTCAGAAGTGTTTGGAGAATCTTCAGTCGGGAAAAGGGTCAGTTTAAAAAGAAAATCCAATATTTAGACTGCGGAAGTTGATGCAATTTTTCTTAAGAGAAGCATCGTTTTATTATGTGAACCATATAGTATAACAAAAATTGTATGATGCAAATATTAATTTTTACGTTATACGCGATTTTTTTAATTATTTTGAATGAGTATTTTTACTTAATTAATTTCTTTATGGTATGAAATAAAAAAACTTCCGCAGTCTATACAAATACTCCACTGAGAAAGTGATATTGTAGATGATAATTCATACAATTTTGCATCCACTCATCTTAATGATTGAACCGTTTTATAACACAAAATTGCAATGCTTTTACAATCCCTTATTAAAAACTCGGTACATTCTGAATAAATCTTATTCACATTTTCGCTAAAAACAATAGGATCCATAAGAAAGAAGTTAATGATATCTGGAAGTTGAATAGAAAATTGCAATGAAAAAATCGGATTTTTTCATTGCATATTCCCTTAAAAATCAAATTAATTTAAATCAAACTATTCAGATTTGTTTATTAAATGTGTTTAATGTGTTCAATTAATTAAACACGTTTAATAAACAAATTTAATTAATTCCCATTAATCAATTTCAACTGTTAGTCAAACAACTAAATTAACGATCCTTTTCTATTATGTATGTTAAAAACTATTTCTCAGTTTGATTAACCAGACTGAGTAACTGTTGATAGGTAACTAGCATAGGCAAAGTTATGATTAAATCCTATTACATGTGTTAATCGAATGGAATTCTTGATTTTAACGAGGAATGCAATATTTTTGGCTTTACAACGTATATCGTCATGTTTACAACAAGGTTTTCATAGCACAATTCAATAATTTCTCGTAAAAACTGAATGTATATATATTTACATTTAGGTGAATTTGAAAAAAGTATTCTAAAGTTTGATTCGCAATTTCAGATCGCTACATGCGCTGAAAAAGATGAATACCCACCACGGTAAACTGAAATCGAAAATGACGTTGAAGTACACGGCGGCGAAGCTGCAGGAGAAGGGCATTCTACTGGAGGTGGATGGCCTGCCGCCGTCGCAATTTAAAAACGTGCTCTTCGAAATCACACCGACCGATCACAACGGCGTGTTTACGGTGCGGGGCAAGTTTATGGGCGTCGAGATGGAAAAAGTCGAGATCGACATCCAGAAGCTACTGGAATTGCAGTACGAGGGCGCCCCGATCATGGACATGTTCGGCAAGGCGAAGATCAATGTCAACTTGTTACTGTACCTGCTAAACCGCAAATTCTACGGCAAAACGTGAAAAGGCTCTTACCGTCGAGTGCCAATCGATTCGACTTGTAAATTATGCGCGCGCGATATATTTAAATGCATACATATATTTATCTATTTAGGGCTACCGCGCGAGATTCTGCTCGACTTCTTATTTTCTTACTTTCGATCGAATTTTATTTTGTATATTGTACGCCGTTAATTATTTACACCATTGTTTACCGCGCGATTCATTCGATATTTATGTACTTAAACTTTAAGATTAGCGTTTAATGATAAGTCATCGAACTGCATCATTTTAACGGTCGTACGAGCGCGATTTTAGATCCATTGGTTGTTAAAGTTTTCGCACGACAGTCAGTCATGTTCAAAGTTTAATTATTGTAAAAATGGAATTCGAGGAGGAGACGAAAAAACGTTTGAACGTGCGTTTAAACTGATTGTCAGTTTTACAAATGCATTGTTTCGATAGGTGAATAAAAAGGTCGTCCAAGTGTCACGTAACGGTCTATGGATTTTACGTCTTCGAAGTGAATGTCACTTTTTTATTCATCATCTCTGCACTTTTGTTCGTCGCGTTTGTCTTCGAGTCGTGGATTTGAATTCGTTTTGTACGTGACGTATTTATGAAATTTTTACAAAAACCCCTTGTAACAGTTATATTTAATGTTAATAAAAATACCTTTTATGTAACAATAACTTTAATTGTTTAAATAAATTGGATATTTAACATTGCATTCTCTGACTGATTAAATTTCTTACCCCAAATGTCCTTTTGGAAAGCTCATGTTTCAAAATTCGACCTGTCGATATAAACTGTCGAGTTGATATTTTCAATCGTTGGCGTCGTTTATAGAAATTACTTTCCTTCTTCTGAATATCTAGAGATACTCTAGTCTGATTTCTTATTGAAGAATCAGGTGCATCGCCAGAATTCGTTTATACCGAGCTATCAATTTTCAATGGCTATGAATTATTGAGCACACTTGATATCGCAGTGCTCCTTTTGCTGCAACTTCGTCGAATGATGTTTTCCTTCAAAGCATACGGAAATTATAATTTTATACCGCTTTTAACTTGTATAAAGGCAAAAATAATTCAAATTATGAAATAACGAATAACTTATTTTTAATTGTTTCTCCGTCGATTCAGTTCAATTTTTAATTTCAAGAATCAAATCAATTTACTGTAAATTTATGATGAGAGTGAAGTGAAGTAAAAATAATGACTTCGTAATCTAACGCTCAAGTGAAACGAAAAGTGGAGTCTTAAACAATCGAAAGAATGGGCCAAGTTTTAATAACGCTTCTTAACCTTTCGTTATTGCATTTTTTCATAAAATTGATTTACTCGTTTGCGAAACTTTTGCAAGCCTTTTTTCCGCAAAATCTCTGCCTTTAATTTCACGTGTTCAAAAATAATTTTACCGGACAATTTTGAATATACTGTGAAATAAAAATCGATAACCCTATACAATATTTAAAAATTCCCGGTTTAAAAATGGTTGTTTAGTGGGTATTACTGGAACTATATAACTTATTTACAAACTTAAATGGGTTAACTCTTTTTTGTTCGTCAACTTGTTTTTCTTCAATTTTATTTTTCAGTATTCTGATTTTATTTTTTTTTCAACATAATTTTTTGTCCCAAAAAGTTGATGTTTTATACGCTAAGTCCGTAGCGATCACAGCGCCATGAAAAAGGCCCGCCGTGGCAAAAATGATAATTTTTTGACTGGTACAAACGGTGATTAAACAACAATGCCAAATTATAACGGCGTGTAAAATGAAAAACAAGTCATAGTTATCTTTTATAGCAGGAACCAAAAGGGTGGCTTCAGCTGATCGGGGGTGTTCGCCCCAGACGGACAAGACGGCACAGTATGGTGCAAAGGTGTACACTGTGTCTTTTCCTTTCGCTTGCGTGGATTGGCGCGGCTGGTTGCGGTGGCTATCGCGAAGCGGTGATTGGCTGGCGGCGTTCGGCACTCGCAATCGGGGGCGGTATTGTGGGGACACGATTTTGGGTGGTTTGGGGTAGCGGGGTGGCGAAAAGGGCGGCAAAGCTGGGCGAAACTGGGGGAGCGGGCGAAAGCACGACTTGACGGCGGGATTCACGGTTCCCGACCGGGGCGAGGGGAAGGGCGCGCTTCGCGTCCTTGACGACAGAGGTCGGGGCAACCTTGTCGATCAGCCGAGCGGGAGCTGGCGGCTCAGAATGGTCGCGGATCGAGTAACCACGGTTACAGTTTTATATATTTCATTATATAAACTTATAAAATATAAAATAAAATATATATTTATTATAAAAAATATATAAAAAAGCGGCAATATGGAGTATATTTTAGTTTATATTTTAGAGTTTATATTTTCGTCCGTGAGGGCGGGGATGGAGTCATGGCCCACTGATGACGTCACGTCCCGTGATGGAGCTCCCTCCTGCACGTCAGCCCTCGCAACGTATTGCCGACGAGAAGCGCAATACGTTGCGAGTGATGAAATGCGTATAACAAAATAAGGCCCAATTTGAGTAAAAATAACAAAACAAATAATAATAAAGAACAAAATAATTCGCAAAACAAAAGTAAATCGCAAATAAAAGAAATCGCCAAAACAATTTCGAAACCCAAAATAAACTCGCAACAAAACCCAAATGCCAATATTTCGCAAATCTGAACCAAATTTTCCCACAGTCAAAACAACATAACCCACACAATTTATCTTTCGCGGCACACGCAGATCGCAACACTCAACCCTTTCACTCATTTCACACTCATCTCACGCCACCCAAATTGAGAAGACGCACTTTTACGCACGAAAATTTAAAATCGCAATTAATAACATCAAATCCATTCATCCTTCCATTCCGAGACTCCAAAAAAAGATTACGCAACTTAAAAAATACAATAAATCGAATTACAGAAATGATAATATCAACCTTTTAAAGAAAATCAAAATAGATTAACCACACACATCCTTTCACGCCAGTACTCACCAGCACCGATCGTCTTGAGCTCCAATTAGGTAACAATAAAGAGGGCGGGGAGCTGAAACGAAAGGTTAGAGGGGGCGAGGATGCGAATTATCCCACTTATTCGCGAATTTCCCAAACCAAATTGTCGCGCGACCTGGGTGCCAATGGTGGCGCGGCTGGTTGTCGACGGTGGCGCCAGGCGACACCGTCAACCCATAGGGATACGATGAATATGCAATTTAATATGAAATTTAACATGAAAAATGATACGGTTCATCACTCTCAATGCACAGCAATGCTATGAGGTACAAAGTAGTGAAACTGAATCAAATTTGTTGATATTTTTGTATTTTTATTGATTTAAAAAAAACACATTACACCCGCTTTACCGCTGTTGCGTATGCAGGGGGAACAAATACAAACACTAGACAAATAAACACCGAGAAAATACACACATTGCGAGTCTGAGCTACTGTCTAGGCCTTTTATTGCATTTTTAATTGTTTATACATTCATCGACTAATTCTGCGGTTACTACGGTGTTGAAAAATACGTATAGATTTCATTAGGCCTATTTTTATATGTATCTATGTGGTTTCTGTCACTGAGTTGCACATTTTTGTATTGCATTTTGTCAGCAAAACTTTGGTCAATGGTTGGAAATATGTGTACAATTCAATGATATCTATAAATATTTCCAAATCAAATTAATTTTGATTGAAATTTCAACCGACATTTCTATTTTCAGATCCTTAGTAATCTAAAGGATGAATCACTAAGCAGGTGATTACTATATGATATGAAAGTGAGCTCAAAGGACCACGACTAGATCTTTATAAGTTCGATGTAAAAATTTTAGAAATGTCTATAGCTTGGATAATTAATTTGTTACATCTTCCAAGCGACCGATTAGCCAAGCAATGCCTCCTGCGACACTGGGAATCGTTCAATACTGGCATCTACGACGAAAAATTTAACTGGGTGGGTCAACTAAACAGGTATCTCGCGAAAATTAATTGCACGGAATCGTGGCAATACACAAACCCAAAAATCTGGGAGCGACGTAAAGAAGCAATATTGTTAAAATTCAGACAACTTACTCGACAGGGTGACAAGACCGCCAAAAACCCCCAAAGACCACCAAAAAACCCTAAAAAATGCTTAAAACGCCAAAAACCACCAAAACAATCATAAAGATCCGCAAAAACCCCCGAAGACCACAAAAATCCTCAAATACCGCCAAAAATCCCCAAATATGCCCCAAAAAACCACCGAAGAGCGACAAAAATCCGCAAAAACCACCAAACATCCCCAAGATCCCGAAGACTGTCAGAAACCCTAAAGACCGCTAAAAATCTCCAAACACCGCCAAAACCCTCCAAAGAACCCCAATACCTCTAAAGACCGCGAAAAATTCCCAAATACGCAAAAAAACTGCCAAAAACCCCTCCAAAGACCTCAAAACCGGCAATAATCCCCAAAGACCTCAATGACCGCTGAAAACCACCAAAATTCCCAAACACCGCTAACAATCCCCAAATTCGCCAAAAATCGCCAAAAATCGCCAAATACCCCAAAGACCGTCAACAAACTCCCAAACACCGCTAAAATTCCCCTAAGACCGCTAAAAATCCCCAAAGACCGCAAAGACGCCCAAAGACCACCATAAATCCCCAAATGAGCCAAAAACACTCTACGCCAACTAAAATATCCATAAGGAATTCCATAAGAAATTTCCATAAGGAACTTCCATATGGAAAATTGGAACAATGGAGGATTAATATGGAATTCCAACTTTCTTATGGAAGTAA
>JABFPB010000521.1:0-36700 GCA_022817645.1 Ceratoteleas bidentatus
GTCATATTTCGGAAAAAATTTTCACTTTTTCAAAATTTACAAAATTATTCAAAATTTACAAACATTATGTTCCAATGTCTCAAAAATTTCCAATTCATAAAACTGTCACATTTTTGGACATTTTCCAATGTCTCAAAATTTGTCAAAATTCTCGAAAATTGTCAAATTTCTCAAAATTTTTCAAATTTCTCAAAATTTTTTAAATTTCTCCAAATTTTTTTAATTTTTTAAAAATTGTCAGATTTCGGAAAAAGTTTTCACTTTCACAAATATTTTCAAAATTTACAAAATTTTTCAAATTTCTCAAAATTTTTCAAAATTTACAAAATTTTTTAAATTTCTCAAAATTTTTCAAATTTCCGAAATTTTTTCAAATTTCTCGAAATTGTTCAAATTTCTCGAAATTTTTCAAATTTCTTAAAATTATTCAAATTTCTCGAAATTTCTCAAATTTCTCAAAAATTTAAAAATTTTACAAAATTTTACAAATTTCTTAAAAATTGTCAAATTTCGGAAAAACTTTGCACTTCCTGAAAAATTTTTTAGAAAAATTTTTGAGAAATTTGAAAATTTTTGAGAAATTGGAAAATTTTTTAGAAGTTTGAAAATGTTGGATCCCTACGTAGTAACCCTACGTAGGATCCCTATGTAGTTATCCCTACTTTTAGTTATCATAAACATATCATTTTTTCTGTGCATTAAATCAACATTTGCATAAATTACAACTTGTAGAAAAGGACACTCAAAGACAGTCGAAACCGTAGTACTTTTCAATCTGACTCAAATTCTGTAGAATCCCGATAAATCAATGCAATTGATAAAAAAAATGCATTGACTTAAAAAAAAAAGTAATACTTCATTCGCGACGAAGAAACTCATCTTACAATTCACATTCAACTCCCACGTCTTTTCTCATTGAATCCCATTCTCCCCGTTTCACTCAAAATGAAATGAAACGACCGAATTCCTCCACTTTTCAACTTTAAAACTGAGCAACATCGTTCCCAAAAGCAAACACCCCGGGAAATAAAGATTTTAATAAGGAACGACCGAACGCGTTTAATCCCGCGCGTAAAAATGACGATCGCAACGAAAACGTCGTCGGCCAACTTTTCGACTCCCAATGGTGAAATTCCGACGGCGCTAATGGAAAAACGAGCCGCGTCGTTAACGGCATCCCACGCGCCTTTAAAGAGTCATATTTCCATCATTGTTAGTCTTTATCTTTACGGTATTCGCAGGCGCGCGAGTGTCGGACATACATTGCCGTTAAAGCGTCACTCGACGTCGCGCCTCGTTTCCCGACGACGACGCCCTTGTTTCCCGATGCTCGGACGTCGACGCGAAAATACGGGAAACTCGCGCGGATCTCGAAACGAGCGACTTTATTGGCCGATAAATTGGCCGACGATTGGAAAAGTAGTTTTTTATTCGCGGCGCTTGTAAAGGCGCAACCCTTGCCTGAACGAGCGTAATTCGCGTGAATCCCATCGGTGACTTTATCGCGAGAAATTGCCACGCTAGGTGGAAAACCGACATTACAGCATCGTTACCGTAAGAACTTACGGCGCCGCTGTTACGGCTAATGTTGCCGAACTTGCTTAACTTTCAGTTTTACGCGCCGATTCGGATTAAGAATTTACGGTAACGAGCCGCGACGCTTCTTACCTCGCGTTCGGATAATTTTGTTGCGCCGATTCGAGCAAATAAACGCGCGCGCGTTAGGCGAAATCGAAAATCGAATCAATCGTCGCGCAGATTATTCGTGGATAATTCGTTGGAATGTGTTTATAATGAAATGAAAGAGTTCGTTGACTAATTTTATTTCAAAATTTGGGATTTGTTGTACAGAATACAGTGTGAAGAAAAATGATCTGGTACGGTGAAGTGGATTAAATTTTCAAACTTAAAGAGTTTCTGGTACGACTTATTTTATGATGAATTTGCATTTTAAATAATATGGTGCAAACATTTTTTTTTTATATAATGTAAAAACGGCACGGTAATCTAAATATTTCAATAAAATCCAAAAATACCAATAAATAAAAAAAATCAAACCTTAGGCCTCTCTACTTTTACCTAAATTTACTCAGTTTTCATCCTACAATTTTTCACCCTCCGATTAATTAAATTGCGAAGTTCGATTTGACTCAGGACTTGTTTTCGTTCGCGTGACAAAAACGTGACAAAAACGTGCGTCCAAGACGGAAAAGAAGGCGCCCGGCATATATCATATTTCGCGCGGTATCCGCACTTTTGGAATAAGCGACGTAACGAAGAAACACGACACACGCGCAGCCGAGTTATACATCGTAAACGAGGGCCGTATAACGGCGGCATTATTGCCGGCAATCCGAAAGTTATAACTCCATCGTCTCCAACGCTTTTTCCCGGAGTTGTTGTCGGCGCCGCGGACGAGCCCCTGCCAGGGTCCTCGAGTTGAGACTAACTTCTGCTAATAATGGCGCAACATTAATTTCGGACGATTGGGCCCAGCGGGCCACTGCAAGAAGTAACTAAAAGTCCGACTTCGTTGGAATGGAAAGAAGAAGAAAGTGATTAACCAGCGGGGCACTAAAAACGTTTGTTTTGTTCCGGAAGAGGTCGCTCGAGCTAAGAGGATTTGGAGGATTTTTTGGAGTTTGGAGGTTTGGGAATTACGATAATGCATTTTTGATTACTCAAAAGAGGAGAAGGAAGGGTAAAGATTTTTAGTGAATTTTTTTGCAATTTTTTTTATTTATGAGGAGAGTAAGGGGTTTGGGACAGTATCTGAATTTCGAAGACAAAATTATTTAATTGCAAGTCAGATGTGTTCCTTCATGAAATTTTTATTGTATTTTTCAATAATTCATTGTTTGAATACAAGATTTTATGTGTTTACAGCGACCTCAGTGGATCCTGCGAGTTCCAATAGATCAATAGTATCTATTAAGTTAAAATGCTACTGTCGATTCAATTTCAACCTGCTCCTATTCAATGATATTTTCATACAAGAAGCACTAAATTAAAATTGAAAATATGCTGAACTAGAAATTTATAATTTTATGCATTTCAATTTTTGAATCGATCCAATTAATATTCTCTTTCATTTACTTCCAGTAATTCATCTTTTGGGCAAAACTTATACTCTAGCAACCCCTTCCTTCAAATCCCCCCCCCCCAAAAAAAACGGAAATTGCAAAAAATCTCTGCACCGTCCATCAGCGGATAATTTTTCCACGTTCGCATCTCCTCGAAATTAAGTTGACAAGTTAACAAGGGGAGTTAACAAGAGCGGCCGTCCCTGTTGTTTTTGGTGCGGGGCTCCTTTCGCGGCGCCGTTACGGCAAAGCGGTGCTTTGGATTCGCCGGTAGAGCCGGGCGGGAAAAGATCTCGCTTTTAACCCTTTAAGCCGCGTATAATCAGAGCTTCTTGCCCGAAGGTGGGATCCTCCCGGGAGCCATTGTGCGGATACGAACGCCACGATAGGGACAAATTACGAAAAATCTAATGAGCTCGCAACCGCAAAAAGGCGCCGTTATTCCTGCGGCGAGGGATCATTCGCGCTGAGCTATCTACAATCTCAGCCCGACCTTTCTATCGTTGTCGCGCGTTAATTTTCATTGGATCGTCGTTTCGCACTGCCAAAACGACCCGACCGTTTCGTGCCATTAACATGTTTTCAACCAGTCTCCGCAACAAATTTCTATTAACATTTCTTAGGTTTACTGTACATTTTACTATACATCATCTTAACATTTTCAATGGACTATAATATATTTTCGATGTTCACACTGAGAAATTTGGTATAGTTATTCTAAAACCCTTTAATAGTTTACAAGAATGCTACATAAGTGCTCGATTAGTGAAAATAACATTTATTACAGTGTAAAAAATAATTATGTCTCATTTTCTAGTTAGAAATTGCAAGTTACCTTAATTTTACACTACAATTTTCTGAAAGCCGATTGGTTGAAAGTTTAATTTTTACAGTAAAACTAAAAATTTGAATATCACAATAGAAACTAGAAACTCCATTTGTTACAATGCATATACCACGTCAAAAAATTAATTGAAATTAAAGGATTTTTTCAAAGCAAATCTACACAAATCTCAACCAGTACATCCTTTGTCAAAATTTAGTCTAAATTAAAAAAATGTTAATAGAACATTTTTTGCCAGTCTCGATTTCGCGCGAAGAATTCCACCCCTCCCCCTTTCGCGAAAAAACAACGGGTCGCGTATTTTCATAAAACAAATATTTCGCCCGGCGAATTTCGTAAACAAAAAAGGTCCGGGAAAAACGAGAATAACTGGCGCAAAACGGCGCGGCGATTTTCCGTGATAAAAATAAGCGCCGCCCCGGGTGACAAAAGGTTTCGCGCGGCGAAAAGTGTGACGCGGCTCTAATGGGCCGGCTAAAATATGCACGGCCGGAGTGCCCAGCGGGCGCCGGATAACAATAAACCAACACTCGGCGAACCCTCAAGACACAATGCGACGTCGCGCCCGGCGCGCTAACGATCTCGCGCGCGCGATTTCACGAGACTCGGACGCGGTGGCCGGTGCCACTCGACGAGGGGCCACTTGGTTCGCGAGGCGCAATTGCACGCGACCGTTTCCGGCGATGCGGGTCAGCTGGGATCTGAGCACTGTATGCATATTGGGCCGCACTAGGAGGAAAACCCGCGTACACAAACAAAGTTAAAGGATTCTTTCGATAGAATCTCGATTCATTTGTTTAAGGTAGTTTGCTTGACTTAGAGCGCAGGCAGTGAAGCAACCATTATTATGACATCAAATAAAATATTAAAAACGTTAGTTCAGTATTGTTGGTAGTGTGTACCCCAACTGAACCGAGAATTCAAAAAAAGTTTGGTGAAGGTTTCTATTGCGGTTGTGTGAAGGTTCCTGGAACTTTCGAACGTTCTGTAAACGTTTATACAACGTTCAAATTTCCGCTAACAAAGTTTCTAGTACGTCCTGTAAACGTTTGTGGAAACGTACACTAGGAGATATCAACAATAAACCCTTGTTTACAAATAAGTCTCGTGGCTCAGTGGTAAGGAGTCCTCTTGGCACTTTGGAGGCTTGAGTTCGATTCCCAGTGATATCTTTTTTTAAGAGAGTAATAGTTTCAAAACGTTCTATAAACGTGCAGGTAACCTTTCAATATTTTTACAAATTCTTAAAAATAAAAAATAACGTTAGTGAAACGTTTGGGCATCGTTGAGACAACGTTTCGAGAAACGTTCAGTCAACTTTCCACAGCCGGAAATTTTAAATTTGTATAAACGTTTATAGAACGTTTGGAACGTCAAAACCTCTAGACAATGTTTAGTAAAATGTTCGCCAAACGATTATTGAACTTTCGGTTCCGTTGGGGTACTCGTAATACATCGATATTTCTATTTAAAAAAATGAGATTGCATTTCAACAATACAAAGTGTCATATACAGGGTGTTAAAAATTTTTTGATCGTCCCGGAACTTTTTTAACACCCTGTATAGGTAATTCAATTGACTAGTTTTAATGTCATTTCACGTTTCTTCTAACTGTATTCTATGATTTCTCGAGAATTATACTGTCAATCGTATTCAAACTTGGTTTGGACGAAGCTAGTATTATAAATTTGAATGCAGATAGTTTATTTTTATTAATTACGCGTAAAAGTATTCCGTAATTCATCGATTTATGCGCTACCTACACCAAGTCTCCATAATCATAATTCTATTTCTTCAAAATTCAGTATCTCGAAAACTGCCAGATGAAAGTTGATTTCCTTTGTCACTATCAATCCGAAGTATAAAATATATAAATCTACTAAAAAATACATTTATTGAAAGAAAAAACTTCCTCTTACACAGTAAAAAATGAGAGTTAAATATTAACTCAATATGGAGTTCTAGCAGGTCCACTCTTTAACGGTGTCAAAAGCTAGTCGGAGTTAAATTACGGAGGGAAATTTACACTGCGCAGAGTCATTTTGGCTACAATGCGCATGCGCAGTAGGCAAAATGACTCCGCGCGGTGTGAATTTTCACTCCGTTAATCTTACACTCAAACTCCGTGAATTTTTTACTGTGTGTGTAAAATTAAACCTAAGGATAATTACGTGTGGATTTTTCAAAATATCCATTTGTACAGAAATTACACATTTTCTTAGTGCTTTAGAAAATTATATGATAAGACAAAGTTTGAACTATTTCTGGTAATTTAACGTATACTAGATTTTTCAGTGCCGTGTCTCCTGACCAAAATTTTCAACGTTTAAATAACTTTAAAATAAAAATAGTTCGATTTTGCAATCACGTGAATTTTTCGCTCTACTCTGATAATAGTCGAGCGCTTTATATCTCGCAGCCTAGAGATCGAATCTCATACATGTTTCACTGCATTTATTTCCCATAATTTGACACTGAACGTAACGTCACACCGGGTATTGACATCCTTCTTATCATCCGTTTCGTAATTCAGACCTGGATTCGCAGAACACAAATCGTAGGTGACATCGTGAATGCCACGTAACATAGGCGAATCGTCTAAACGGTGGCTGCAATTGCAGAAACTCGAACTCGCGTCTGATTGCTCGCCCACGCTGCATGCCGCTGTTATCTAGCCGCGTTGACAAGAAAGCGAGGTAATTATGCACATACATTACCGACACAAGAACCCACAATCGCATTGTTTCAGAAAAATATCGTTGACGAAATTTCCGACTCAAGTAGAAATGTGTTTCTAAACGCAATAAAGGCACTTATTCCATTATTTAAATAAATTCTTTAAACATTCGAATATTTCACGCAGCGCCTCACAGCCTTTACCAGTTTTACAATGCGTTATAATTTCGATTCGATCACCATAACGCTATGTCATTTCTGGATAAATCATTCGTGAATTCACGATTCTGTCCTTTCCCTCTCTCTTTCTCTTGGCAAAAGTATCGATAGTCACTTAAATACACAGTTTACACACGTACGAGGACTGTTGCGTCTCTATCGCTGTGACCGGATATCGCGCAGTAATCGGAGAATTGAAATATTCTTCGTTTGAACGGAAAAAGTAAAACGGGAAGAAATTGCACGCAACACTCACGGAAATCAGATAGTTCGCCGAAGCAAACACGGTGTGCCTTTAAATTTTATTATTTATTTATTTGCCCATTTGGCTTTGGCAACGAAAATTTTTCAAACGTGTATTGATTACAGGGTCGTTAACTCGGTTTAAAGGGACAGTGAGCGAGCTGGAGGAATTAAGAATAAGTTCACGTGATTTTACACGCTCGACCCTTTTGTCCGCAACGAAACACGCTTTTGAGGCAAAACATGCTAAATACGTGCTCAGTGTCGTGCGTGGCGCGGCTGATCCTTTTGTGTCTGCGGTCGCGCGACGTCGGTCTGACACAGATTTCGTCACGGGACACGGCTACAAAATGAAATAGGGGTCGCGATTTCACAAAATAAGGAGATCTAAATATCCGGATCACCTTTCCATAAATCTCCCATCTTGACACGTCTTTCGAACACAATACAGGCAATTCCAAAAATCGAGATTTCGGACAAAGGACACGAGCGACTCGTTATAATCGCATTTAAATGTAAACATTTCAGATTTCGAATACGATGCTACATCAAATTGTCTCCAAAATGCACTTTTTTTACGCAAAGATTTCGTGTTAAAATTTTTTGTTTAACAGCACATTTTGCATTTTGTTTTTTAATAAATCTTCGTCGTTTTTTTATATATGTGCTAATAGTCGGTATTGAAATTCGCAGTCGAAGAAGTGACTAACGTAATGCCGCAGAAAAAAATTAACAAAAACCGAACAAGTGTTTTTTGCTCGCGTATAATATCAGCCATCTCGCCACTATCCAAACTAATACAAAAATATTTGCAAGTATCTTCGTGATTTTCGATCTGCCGGATTGATTGCTCAAAAGGTTAAACACACGCAATAACACGTACACACATCACTCGGAATATTAATTTCTTAGAGGACATTGAACTTCATTGTTCCTGTCGATAAAAAATGGTAACCCTGACGAACGATGCTATCGCGCATCTTTTTGTGGGCTGTCAAAAGAAGGTGAACGGGCGGTCAAAAAACGCGATTGAAAAAAGATGAGATTTTAGCTCATAATATCTGTAAGTAATATATCGGACATTCTCCTCCAAAGAATCCGAAAAATGCGTTCTCCAAAAAAATGTCTCGCTAATACGTACCACGTTGACATAAACCGCCATTTCTACATACACATTCTTTAAACGTCTAATCGAACTTTAATCTCGCATCGGCGTCCGTTGAACTTAAAATTTTTATTCAAACCTATAACCATACCGATCGCTACACGTAAATCGTTTTCTCGATGGTAACAATAAAACTGTGTCTGCCTGCTTCGTTCTCTTTGCTTCTTGAGAAGTGAGCGGAGACTTTTTGTCACCGGAGTAAAAATCTGGGGAAAAGGCTTGAAAAAGGGTCATAGTTGTTCTGCTTTACCTGCGCTCATATACCTGTTGTTCTTTTTTAATTTTGAGAATCCAGTTAGGCCTCGAGATACATCGAGTTCATTTGAATAAACCGTGTAAGTACTAGCTCTCTTCGCCAATACGAGAGATAAAGAGAGGACGGCAAAGGTACAGACGAAGGGGATGGAATGAGCAAGAAAGAAATAAAGGAAGAACGAGACCGTATCGCTTACCATGAGCATGCGTTCGGCAAAGAATCAACAAACTTATAGTACGCACACCAACACAACTGCGTAATACACATTTACAATTCGCGCGGGTATTATATACTTATACATTATGATTCGTCATTTCGGAATAACAACCAGCTCAGGACCGCCACGCCCTCTGCGTGGAATTCAACATTTAGGACACACGTTTACCATTACAGTACAAATGTAATTCGAGCTTACATCGGCCAAGTTGAATTTCATATTTCCATTAAAAAGTTGGTCGGATTTTACTTTTTTGGCATGGCCAACTTTCGAGTTAATTAAATGTCATTATATTTCAGGATAGAAGTTTTATCTTTGAAAGCAGATATTGTAAAAACGACTTAATTAAAGGTTTCCTGTTAAAAATTGCTGAAAACGAATAGATTCATATATAAATTAGAGAACATCCGCATAGAAATCGGTAAATTGTAGTTCTATTTGCATATTTATATGAATACCAACTGAGAATGTATTTACAGATTGCTAATTATCGTAATGTTCTATATTATAAGCTGTAGATAATTTTTTTTATATATTTTGATCAAAGACGAAACTGGTCCAAGTAGATGGGTCTATATGGACTTTTTAAAATAGTTTTTCCAAAAATGTTTGCATGTTATGTATGAACGTATAAATATCCTGAATGCATTTTTAATGATTACGCTAATATTGTGCAACGTCCGAACACAAATGAAAATAACTTGGGAAAGTGATCGACCGGTTATAAATGCGCGGCATTCTTCTGGCTGAAAAAATGCAGAGCTAATCTACTTACAACAATAAATTTTTGTACGCGCTGAAAAATAAATATCGTCATTAGGCTCGTGAATGCGGTACTTCGATACATCACGTGCAATATTCAATAGATACGCACGCGCTATTTATTACGCTGATCTTTAAATCACAGTAATGATCACGGTAAAACTCAGTAAGGAATACGTGCCGCAGGTTTACATATTTTCATATCGATATCTCGATTCGATTAACGCACCGGGATTTATAATTTCGCTGCGTCGAATGACAAACAGATAAAAATAGCTCACCGATTCCGGGCGAAAAAATTAATGAAATCCGTGGAATGCGAAAAAAACACCGAAAATGCAAGTTTGCAGATCGCGATATCGCAAATTCACGCATTCCCGAACGAACGCATGAATGAAAAATGAATACGGTCGTCGCAATTTCGCTCGATCGTTCACGTCGCGGCTTATGAAAATAAATAATTATCCTATCAAAACACAATTTACGTCACTTCGATCAAAACACAATATCACGCCGTTGAACGAGCGAAAACGTGTGACAGGCTTGATTCCAACGCAATAGCGTAAAGTCATCGGGCGAGAATTTGTGTTTTCAAGCGTGGAATCCGAGTGCCGAATGGAAATCCGGCTTAAATTTCACGTAGTTTCTCGGATGTCTGGATAAACGCCGAACGCGCCGATTTGCTGGTGATTTTTGAAACATTTCCTGCCCCGTCACTTCTACCGACAGGCTAAACAAACATCGTGTCACACCGTCCCACTCGCGGAAGTGCGACTATAAATATTCATGCGGTCAAAAATTGGACGCATGAACATCGGGAATAAAAATAATCGTCATCATAATTCAATTAATTTTAAAGGATTAAGGCCCATCAATCACGTGATACAGCTTATGGCTCGTTTTTATGGCCAGTTGTCTTCATTACACAGTGTAATGTTCGTTTCGTTGCGCAAAAAATTGTGCTTTCTGATCGCCCCTACTTCATTAATCGCTGGCCAATATCGCGTAGGCGGACTTTTTTATCCATCTGGAATAATGCAGTTTCGTTATGCCGAAAATATGCGATTCTGCGAATATTTTCACGTGGTGCTTGGGCGTCATCATAAAATCGCGGATCGTCATTAATAGGCCGGTTTTTACGTCAGGCGTGAAAAATGGTAACACTAATGACCCGCTTCGATACATTGAATACAAAGATCTTACGCTAATGGTGTAATGGCGTCAATCATGCGCATAATGGCTTTACGGCAGCTAATTCTTTGATGTCGATTGGAATTACATCGCGATGAAAGTAATTCTGCACTGCACACGCGTTGCTGTAAATACGTTCTGATTGTTTTCAAATCAGTTGCGTAATCGTTCGACGCGGAAAAAATTTCTCGTTGTACATATTTTTACCGTGTGAAAGTCTTTAGTTTTAATAGCATTGTCAAGTTTTCATGAGATTCAGGTATTTAGAAGTATTTAGAATTTTTGACTGAAGAGTTTACATTGTTTAATATAAGTTGATCAAATTGTTCAATTTTAAGAAAACAATCTACGTGAAATATGTCTGGAGAAGCGTGGAAGATGATTATGTTAAAGTTGTGTGGGTATGTGTATTTATGTAATGGTTTATCCGATGCTCTCATATGTCCAATAATTGAAATCTTCCCTGTAGTACGACTTTCATTGCAGCATTATATTTTTGTGTTAAGAAAGACGTTCGTCTTACCACCGTTCGCGAAATCCGTCTAGGCTATAATTTTGATAATTCCGGTAATAATTCAATAAGCCCGAGATTGTGATTTCACAATTTATGTTCGATTACTAGCAATTTGGGCTGCTAAAGAATGGAAACCTTCATGTTACTGCACCCTTACTTACCGTGCAGCAATGCTTCATTAAGGAAGTTTCATCATTGCATATGTTTCCCACATTCAAACGTCAGATCTTTTAAACTTACAGTCTACATTCATTTTTTCAAACTGTAGAATCAATATTTCTTGTTCCAAGACTATGCATGAAGAATGTTACATTGTATAAGCATTTAATAAAATCTAAAATTGAAATGTAGTTTTTATTAAATGCAGTCCTTCATATGGCATTTTTTCATCTTTATTACATCTTTCGTTTTTGATAAATTTTTATACTAATTCAACATTCCTCATTACATTTTTGCATAAAACTTGTTATCGTATACTTGTGAAATAAAATTGAATTTAATTTCAATTAAAATCATGGCAAACGTGAAGAACAAGTTTTAATAGGCTATTTCGACAGTAGTAATTTGTTTAAATTATTAACGTTATCACATATATCTACTAATTATGAAAAAGTTCATTACATCGAGATTCTGTGGGTATAAAAAAACATGTTCAAACGTACACTTATATATGTTAACATAGTTTGCAAACTACATTGAAAGAAAAGTAATGAAACAACAATTAGTGTTTAAATCGTAACGCTTAGATGATATCTATAGAAATACATTTCCGGGCAAAAAGATGACAGTTTAGTCATTTACAGTTTACAATTTAGCCAGTGTATTTTATCAGTGTTTTCAATTAATTTTGTTTTTCACGAAAGCAGAAACTCTATCTTTGGCCTTTGATATGTTTACGTTATTGTTTAAACATTATTTAGAGGGAATTTTTTTCAAATTTTAGGAGTTTCCACTCCTAAAATTTTTTTTATTAAAATTATAACGATTTATCTTTACTTGTTGCAGAACCTGTTCTTGTCACCACAGATTCAAGCTTTGATTGGCATATATATTATATAATTTCTTAATGAATTCGGTGAACTACTTTTCGAGTGTTTTGGTAAATTCAAACTTTTTGTTCTCGTTTGACATATCCCTAGTAATCGCTCGATCAATCCAAACCTTATTTTAATACATCAACCATCGCCTACACTAAAAAAATAACTATCCATATATTCTCTTGAAATGTTTTTGAAATGTTTACCCAGTGAGTAATTAGAAACTCACATTAAAAATTTATTTAAACTCTTTTAAAATAGAGCCTACAAAAGTATTTCAACTAATGCAACCTCCAGTTGAAGAGGACAATCGGTTGTTGCATTCAACTAATGCAACAACCGATTGTTCTCCCGCAATCCATCAAACCAAATTCTTTCACCAATGATTCTTTCCTCTGTTATGAAAACACAGTCTTATCAACAAGTAATATTAATTAATATTCCAAGAATGTTCCTGGAATATATTTATGTTCCAAAAACATTCTAAGAACATTATTTAATATTATCTGCTAATAGATAAGTCTCTTAAATGCCTGTTACCATACAATGTAAAGTGATTTAATCCATCTCTTTGACCATTTTCTATCTTCAATAAAATATATTTACTTTGTCAGTAAGATGGAATTAGGATTACTGAAAATACTGTAAGATGGAATTATGAGTACTACATATCTGATGTCACTTGGACAAAAACCGAATACACCGAGAAAAATCCCATGCTGAAATAACATGAATTCCTGTCATTACAATATGAGAATCACGTAACTATTGTGTCTTTTTAGTTTATTAGGTGATTTCTCTCGGCGTAGATGCCAATAGCACTATCCCCTGTTTCATTATAATCTATGTCTTCCTATACGGTTTGTCCAATTGATCTAAAGTATGCACTAGTCCTAATTGTATCTATTCAAGTATTCTTTTCGGACAAAATCTCCAAAAACAATACATCCTCACACCTTCACCCCCAAATTCCCCAACAGCCTCCCAAATCCCCAACCCCTTCATCATCTCCCAACGTTACCTCCCCCCTCTCGATCCCAGCCGTGACTCCTCGCGCAAGACAAAAGTCCAATTCTCCTTAAGCATGAATGGCTCGGAGCGGCGAGAAATGGAGACAAATGCGCGTGCAAAGCAGACGGAAAGTTGATAACGCGTTGAGGTCGCCCCGGCGGGGCAGCGTATACCTGCGCGGCTCGTCTGAAAGGGGCGACGAGGACAGAGACAATCGAACCCGGAGAGCCCGCGGGGAACCGGGAGGAGAGCGCGAGAGCGTTGATAGAGTGCGCCGGAGTCGAAGGCCGAGGGAGGCATCGCGCAAACTGGACGCATTCCGCGGGACAAGCGCCGAGAGACGACGGAGCATCGCGCCGGTGATTACAACATTAATAAACAAATGAGCCTCCGGGCGGGAGGGCCGCGCGGCCAATCCGGCGCCGGGGGCGGGCGCTGGGCGGCGCCACCTCCGACCAACCTCGGACGGCTCCCTCCCCCGCCACGGAGCGCCGTAACCCTCCCCCTCCCCTCCCGCGCATGGCCCGTCCGACCCGGAGCGCTCAATGGGTCCACTTGGCTCTCCGTCGTTTTCCTATCCTCGTCTTAGAGCATCGCCAGAAGGTACAGACAGTTCCTGCACGTATTTGCCAGCTTGTATTCGCCGGCTACATTAACGCTGCGCTATAAATCTGTTCGCCACAGGCCGGGGATGAAAAATTTTGGCGCAAATGAGCGGATACTTGATGCACTCGCCGCGGCATCGCTCCGGGTCCGCCGCTTGAGGAATTAATCTTGAGGATTCCTGTCCGCCGCGGTCAGCCCTCGGCTTTCGACGCCTGTGGGAGCGAGGTGTTTCCCGACGATTGCGCCGGGATTTTAATTAGCCGCGCTTTTTGCGCCATTCGACGCCGCGTGATTCCCAAATTGATGGCTCAAAGCACGAGGTACTTCCTCGAGCCATTAGGCGCATTGTTTCGGCATTATTGTTAATGACGGATAATTCCGACGACAGCGGGAATAATTGGCCGAGGCGAAGGAGCTTTGAATCGCGCGCGCGGTTTCACGCTTTTGGTGGCAATTAAGGCGGGGGTGAACGAACTTGGGAGTGAAGAAAATATGGTTGTCGATACCAGTGTAGTGGAGGGAGAAGAAGGATTGTTTTACTGCAGTTGCAGGATTTGGTTGAGGCGATTTGGGTGTGATAGGGAAAGATTTGGTTGTAGCAAACATATTTTTTGGTTGGTTTCGCCAAATGGGTAGTTACCACAAGGGTGGAATTTGGTTGTCCTAACCAAAGGGTATGGTTTTGATAACATCAAATAAATTGCACAGACAGGTTCAGTCAAGCTTCAGAATTCAGTGACGGGTTTTGAAATTTTGTTTTAAACTTTTTTCAGGGCTAACACCACTTGGAAATCACCGTTTAAAATTTTCGAATGTTTAGGAATATTGTATTATTTATTTGTACTGTAATATAATGCAACTCATAATGCAACCAACGTGTAATTTTTTTTCATTCTTATTCTTATTCAAAAACTGAACATCAATGATTTAAATAAGTCGATATTCAAGCCTCCATAGCTTATACTCAGTTGATATAACCAAATCATTTGGTTGCTGTGACCAAAGCTTTGTATCCAAAATATTTGGTTGATGATTTAGTTAGCTAAAAAACACTAAATTATTTGGTTATTAGAAATAAAATTTGGTTGTCCCAACCAAACATTATTCTTATTGGTAGTATGTTTAATTAGGTACATTTGGTGGTTGTCCAAAAGGTATATATACCTTTTGGACAACCGTTGTTGAAACGAAATATAAGTATCAGGTGTGATTAAGGTAACCTGAAATACAGCGTCTTCGTGTGATGACGGTTTTCGAAATTTTACAATTGTGACGTTTGTGACATGAATCATCTTTTTATGACTCCCAGTGGCCGAAATGTTAAATCAATAACGTATACAAACATTTATAGTCTGTTAAATTGGTCGGAAATATGTTCACTTCCCTAGTGGAAAAGAAAATCTGGCAATAGTTTGCACTTTTAAAAAATTAGGTGTTAATAAGTGTTGAAGTGTGAAATTTGGTGTTCAGAATATTCCACACCGAAGATATTCTGCACTGAAGAAAGTGTGAAATCCCTTCATTTCCTAACTTTTGGAATGTCTTGGTTCTTAATTTTAATTCGTCATAAATCATTACCCTTGATGAGAAAATAACGTACGTCGATTTTTCTATACACATGAAGATAAAACAAACCTTATTTTTAGTAAAACGAAGTCTGTCCTCTGAGTATTCACTCTAAAAACGAGTTGATTTTTCAAAATTGACAGCAAAATATTTCACACTTCACCCCTAAATGCTTCACTCTTGAGATTTTTAACAGTATGGCGTTGTATGTCAAGAGTTAACAACAGGCTGGATAATGATCATGATCCCGATTTCCATTTTTCAATGCAGGTTATAAGTTTTCTTTCCATAAATATGTTTGGGATAATAATAAATACATTTCATAAAATATAGCAATTCTAAAATCCTGGTGAATTTGTGCTATCGAATTAATTTTTTTTCAATGAGTACGAAAAATATTTGCCGGCGATTGACGTTAACCCGCGTCAGTGAGCAGATATATCGAGGGGAATTACTGGATTCGAGTCTGGACACGTCGTGACGTATTAACCGTCGGATAAGGAAGGCTGGTAATATTCAAACGAGTTTTCGTGGTGATATTCCGGTCGGGTTTTCACAAAGAAAAGTCGGTAAAAGGTCGACGCTTGGTTGCGCTGTGATAATGGATTAGGCGTTCCGGTCGGCAAGTAAAAATGGCACTAATGGCGTTTTCCAGATCGCATTGCGCCGGGCTTTACCGTCAGAAGCACTCTAATTGAAATAGATATTTTCTTAATGAACGGTGAAAGTCTGATTAAATATCGCATATACTTTTACATGCATAAATAACGAGCTAGACGGAATCGGCTTGCACGGTGTGTAATGGTATTGAGATGAAATTAATAACGTTTCAGTTGTTTAAACAATATGGGAAGTAGCTCATTAGGATTTTAAGTAGTCTGCATACAGAGAGAATGTTGATTTGCTGATTGCAGAAATTTGATTCTGGTAGGACTTTTGCGAGATTATTAGGTAGGAATAAATAACTAATACGTGACTATTATGTAATAAAATGTAATTAAATTTCGACCACATTGCGTTGAAAATTACAGACAAAACGTAACGAAATTTGACCTTATAATTACAAAATTAGTGCAACATATCATTTACTGTACGTTATGAAGAGGACCAGCTGACAAAACTTGCAGGTATAGTATGTTGTTTCAATTACTGCCTAAAGATGCAGGTGCATTTGGACGCCGTTGCATGAAATAAAACAATTCGAGAAATCTTGATGGTAGTTCCTTAGATGCAATTTTACAGTCGCAAAAAGTGGATCTTGAGCGTAATTTCTTTTAATATCATTTTCGTTATTACTAATTAAGGAACTCGTATTTTACACTTAATTTAAGAATAATGAGGACAATTTCTTAATTAGTAGTACCATAAAATGATCGAGTGAACGATTAATTAAAGGTATTATGATGCGTATGAGTAAGTGAAGAATTCGCGAAATACATGTTAATAAAAATTACGAAACTAATTGAATGTGAATAAAATAATTATGTCAAATAATAATAAACATGTCGTTCATAGTTCTAAATTTTTTGAAATCATGATACTTTTATTTGAAATCATGTTACTTTTTATATAGAATTAACTAAATTCAGTTGATAAACTCATTTAAGGTGGTCGATTTACCAACTTGATTCTTATTGTGCGTCAGAAGAAAACAACCACATCAAGTTATCCCAGGGTCTTCTCTTTATCAGATCAAATTTATTCAGTCTCACGAAACTAGCTCAATTGGAAGGATACATTTTAGCATTAATTTACGTCATCTACATTTAGTAAAAAGATCACATTATTATAAACAGTATAACAGTTACTATCATTCATGTACACGTGAACTACTTTTTGATAAATTAATCAAATACTTTTCAGAAAAAATACAATTTTCAAAAATAAGAAAAAACCAAAAAATGCAAAAATACAATCATATAAATTGTCTAATTTCAAATATTTTCCGTACAGAAATTCGTATAAAAATACAAAATGTCTCACAAATTATGTAACATATCGTCAGTTCAAATTGTTCATCACAGAAATCACGGCCAATCACAATGCAATATCCAGTTCATTTAACCAATCGCAAAGTCGTATTCCACAACGATTTGCATCTGCACAGTTTTCCGAATTACTTTTCACAGTCGACAGTACTCATTACGTTGTTCTTATCATTAAAACCGTTTTCTCATAGTTTACTTGTTCCTTATTGACTCGCTTTCCGAATTGAAATTAATAATTGAATTTGAACAGCCAACGGGCAATGTCTCTGGTCGTGACCAACCTTCAAACGTTGCGAGTATCTTTTCGAATATGGGAATTGCTCCGACCCACATAATTCTATCAATCAGAAAAGGTTCCTAAGACAAACGTACAGTGCCAGTAATAGGACTGCTCAGATGAACTATTGTAGCAAATCGTTTAGTGAAATCAACAGAACTGTTAATCGTGTCCAGCGAAGTTCAAAGAGCGCGGAAAATCTCGTGAGAAAGGAAACAGGATTGTCTCGTGTCACGGTACAATGAAGTCAAAGGAGGAAAGAGCGTGCGAGGGAGAAGACAATCGAAAGACAAAGACGGCGACGAGGCGATAAAGCCTCGCCTTAATCTTTAAAACCCGAATTATGTGTACGGCGCGCCCTTTCCTGCATTCGATGAGTTCCCGGTCGTGGCGGACTCATTAACCGGAAGCAGCTCATTATCGCGAATTTAATAGTCCATGAAAACAATAGAATTACGCTGCGAATCGACAAAAATTCAGAGAGGCCACTTCGCTGTTCCACAAATGTGCGCGCAATCCGGGGCGCAGTGCTGAGGAAATTGACTTTGTGACGTTAAAGGTAATCGTCGCGGAAATCAAACTGCAATGCTACGTCGAGAATTAAGTTTTCATTGCTAATTAATGAGTCGTTAGTTTTATTCGAAAGGCAATTCGGTGCGACTTATCGTTTGGTAAAACAAAGCGACGTGACATTTATTTTATTGTATCCTAAAAATTCAGACTAGAAGATTTTTGTTCCAAATTTTATTTTACTCTATGTTTAATAGATATTGTATTTTTAAATATTTTTTTGATAGAAAAGTAACTTTATTATTAAAGTATATAAGTGAAAAGAAAATATTCCCACAATTAGTATTTCGTCAAGTAAGGTATCAATCTAATAACATTATATTATATCTAAATTACAGTTAACATTAAGTAAATTGATAACTATATGGCATTTTTCTCATTGCGGCTCTACACTTTGATTCTTTTTTGTTATCGAATCTCAGACCAGTAATATGCATATTTTTATACTGTGCGGTATTGCAACAAGTCACTACAATATTATTAAGATCTCGCCGTTGCACTTAAACGTTTTTATTCCTTTATCGAATGCAATGAGAGAGAATACGAAATTACATATTGGGAATATCACTTAATCCACACTTCCGAAGCTAATCAGCCACAAATCTGTAGCGTAATAATAGTCTTAATTTAGACGTAATTTATTAACAATGAACTATCGCAACATGCTGATATTATGCTCTAATTCTGTCAAAAATTATTAGAACAATGCGCTGAATGAGTCAGATGCTGATCATTATCGAGTTCCATAAAGCATTTTTATAATAAAACAATGTGTTAGCTCGATCGCATAATTTATCGCCTGTGTAAATGATCTCTCGCTACATTAACCGTTTATTGGTTTCCTAAGTAAAATAAGATATTAACAAATATTTATCCGAGTCATAAATAATTTTTCGAACACAATTGCACAAGTTTCTTACTCGAGTATACTGGAACTATTCAATTAAAATTGAAACAACACAATTGTAGTATGCGTTTCCTTGCTACTTTTATTTACCTTGAATTGTTTGGCATGAAAGAATTACATGGGCTCAACCTCATTGATGATATATTACAATAATAATATTACAGAATAAGAAAAGAGCGTAATTACCTATTGATTCTACCGTACCTAATAATAAACATACTTTCTTGGGTGAAATATTAACTTCGAATTTTTCTAAAATACTCGAAAGAAAATGTCATGATTCTCAAATAAAATTACAATTTCCTGCCTGCACTATACTCAGAAAACTAAGTTTTTTCGAAAGTGATAAAAGTTACCACTTTAGAGGTACCACTATAGTGGTAAAAAGTACAATCAAGAATGTGCAAGTTTATTACTTCCATCCAAAATCATTACAATTCAAGAAGTTGATAAAAATTTCAGGTGTTAAAAAGCTAGATCCTGTGAAAATGTAGAACAAAGTTGCGTATTTTAAGTTAGTTCTTATACAAACGTGTACAAATTCGTTCATCGTTTTCTCAGGATCTAGCTGGTGACCCATGTTTTTTATTTCAGAAATCGATTCCTCGTGTTTTAATTAGCAATATACTAGTTTTTCATCAACTTGTTGAGTTGTAAATATTTTACTATTATATAACGTTATACAAGGACTAGTCCTTGTTCACGGATTTTCTATCTTAAGGTAAAACAGTGTTATACATCTCTAAGCGGTACATTTTTATCATTTGGCGCTCTTACAAATTAAGAGGTACCATTTCGTTTCCTCAATGTAAATTTCTTTAATCCATATCAAAATACTTTCACATACTTTCAATACTCCCCCGCACATCCCAATGTCTGTATAATCCTAACGCTTAGTCAAAAAAACTTAATAAAAAAATCCTCAATTTTTACATCTTTCCTTGATTGCAACGTTCCACAGAATGACGAAACACGATGACCAATCCTAAACTCTAATCCTTTCAATTTACCATCTACAATCACCACTTTCCAAACAACATTTCCAAAACTGAAAATCTCGATTCGTCTATTTTCAATTCCAAGTCACAGTGACTGACAGAAACGTCCGATCCCACGCCAAACTCTCATTCTGTCGCAACATTTCTCTTCCACAAAAAGTCCGAGCATAAATACTTATCAGCCTAAAAAAATAGTTTTTACCGTCCCCTCATATCTGTATCAGCTGGTGCAGTGCAACATCTCGCACACCCGCGCACACACAGGCAATCGTCTTCGTCTCTTCCTAATTCAAATGGCGATGCCTCGCGTAGGTCCCTTTAGCATAATCCTTCAGCGACAAGGGCCCTAACCATCGGTACGAATTACCCACACTCGTCTACGACGTATTATCCCGTCTCTGTCGCTCCAACGGACGGTCAATCTCGTGATTGCCGTGGTGCCAGGGTTGTACGCCGTCCTGTACACAACATCGGAAGCCCAAACAAGTGATTCCTCTCCTGCGAGTGTAGCAGCTACTGTAAAGCCAGTAGCTGCTGCGACGTTGGGCATCGCGTTGTCTGATCATTCTCGCCCTAATGAAGGCTGGTTTATCTGAAGACTTTCGATTCTCAGTATAAAACCCATACCCCACGTGGTGGAAGGACACCTCCGCGATGATGCTAGGCAGCCGGCATCTGTACATCCCAGCGCAAAAGTCAGGTGCCGATAAATAGGTGGTCCACGCCAGGACTAAGATAAACATAATAGGCCTTGGGAGTAATACCAGGCGGATGCCACCGATAATGGCCACCTTCGTGCACATTTTTACTCACGACTCCGATATTCAGTACTTACTCAACTGCCTCCGCTGATTATTCGGCTATCTAATTATATCTTACCCTCCGATGATACGCGATTACATTTATATTAATTGGACTATCTCTGCAGAAGTTACAGATTAGGGAAATTTACGAGCGGCTGATCTCGGCGCCAAAATTTACGATGTCGATCATTCGATTAAATTGATTACAACATTGTGTATTTTTAATCGCGCGATAAGAAGACCATCAGCTCTCTCATTAAGATTTCAATTTGTAGAAGTGGCCGAGCGGATGTCCTTCCTCGTTTTTTCGTTGCAATTTTCTTGTCGAATTTCGCGCAATGGTTTTTATCGAGCCATTTTTAATTGCATAATCAATTATAAACTTGCTGAAAGCCCATCATCGGCCTAAACTATCATTCGCGAAAACAATTTGACTCTGCCGACGATCACGACAAAGTGTTTAAGGTTATTTGTCAGGCGAGAACTTTGCGTCTGTCTATTTTTTAGAGCGACTGTACGCGATGCAGGCCACCCAAAGGTATAGCTAGTATCTTGGCGAAGGGTGAGCGTGCGAGAAGCCGAGAGAACTCACGATGTTAATTTTAACTTAATTAAGGCTTAATTGAGAGAAAACATTATACTTGGCGATCGCGACACTGCAACTTGAACACATCTGCAACGCAAATCCGGATTTGAAATTTCAAAAATTGCGCGCTATAGTCGCTAAACGACACGAGGGTGTCCCACTGGCGAATCGTGGTCAATTAAAGGAGGCGGAGGAGCGTCGAACTCGACAGGAAAGCTTGCGCGACGAGCCAGGAAATTCTTGTTCCCGGGCGATTTGAACGGAGAAAGGGAGTACGAAGGTCCGGAAAAAGACCACCTCGCATTTCGGCTCGGAGCAGTCCTTTTTTCGGATTCCGTGTTTTCGGGATTAATTGAAATCTGTTTAATGAGTTTACCGTGTTAATTAACGAAAGTGCCCGTTTTCGGCCGATCGGCCGAAATGATTGCGACAAATGAATTCCTTTCTACAAATCCGTGGAAGGTTTACAGGTAATTTCAACGGCTCATTTTTCACTAAATACGAGGTTCAAAGGACCTTGAATCAGGAATGCTTATTTCAATGAATCAATGCTAATACGCCAGTTCCATTAAAATGTGAAAGACGACGTAAAATTTGATACCATTAATCACACGTTCTGATCATATTTTAACGCAATGACACGTCTAAATTGTTTTCTCACACTCCGACATAATGTAGAAGTTTTTATTTGAATGTAACTGTATTGTTCGATAATTTTTATTAAGTGGGAAAATATCTATAAAGAGCTCGCAGAAAGCCATCGCAGATTGTGAGAAAAGGGTGTGTAGGTGAAGTGTTTCAAATCATCTTCAAAATCAATTAAAGGCAATAAAATAATTCTTTTCGTAAGGAACCCTAATAGAGGTGGCCTTGTAGAAATACTTTTGTAGACAAGCCACAATAAGGGTTATAAAAGAATACATTTTTCACGTGAGACCACACAAAATGTCTTTCAGGATGATACTATCAAAACAGCCTTTTTCTATAGTATATTACATTCCAATCAATTGTTAACAAATCTTGCATTTTCTCAACAAGGAATGAATGTTTCTTTTCCATCAGATTAGTGACAAATAACACATTATTTTCGCGAATGTGTGCGTCGAAAAACACTTTCATTTAAGAGCCTTGCATGTATGTGATAAAGATCTCCTATCCCATAGTCGCCAGTGATAATGATCTGAAAGTTAGTCCCGTCGATAATTAATTAATCATTTTCCTAGAAGTCAACCCTTTAAATAGAAGAAAACTAGAAAAGTCACAGACTGAAAAGAAAAAGGCCCGCTTTCTGGTTACTTTTACATTCGAACCGTTCACGATGCGAGTAGATTCGAGGCCCCGATATGATAATAGTCGCTAGAATTTCACAAGTGTCACGGGATACAGGATTCTTGTACAACAACGAGCGGGGGATAATTAGTCTCTTCGGTGGGATGTTGTTGTTACCATACGAGAACGAAATGTCCCAATCTCATGTGACCCAAATGCAACGATTTCTTTGAACCGTTTGAAATCGAATTTGCTAATTATAAAAAATGGCACTATTACTAAAACAACTACAGCCAACGAGGTATTGTAAAAGTTCAAACAAAACTGAACATTAATACAACAAATTCTTCTAGAAACGAAAGGAATTCTTATTGACTAATATTCCTTTTGAATCTTCGACATTTGATAACTTCATCGAAATTGGATTTTGCACTCCGAAACGGTGAAACGCTTCAGAAATGATAGCTAAAGAAAGTATTTAAATGTGTGAGCGGAATCGGCTGATTTAATTATAGTCACTTAGTGAATGTAGAGAGTGACACTTCACCTTAATCGGAAAAGAAAGAGGTCGACGACTTGCACGGTTTTTGTTCGCTGATCGACAAAACGCGACTCGCGAGCTGTTGCATCTTTGTTGCGCAGCCTCAGAAGCTCACGTACGTTCCTTGAATGGAGTTTAGTTAATTTGAAACGTTATAGGAGTTCGTATAGCCCCGGTAAAGAGTTGTATCCGATGCTGGTGGCAGCGAAGAGAGAAAAAGACCGAGTCGCGCTTGGCTACTCGAATCGCGAGAGACTTTGCAAATCGAGACGAGGCTACGGGGAACCGAGGGGATCGTCGAAGGCCTGATTCCACGTACCTGATCATCGTTAGAGGGCACCGTTCGATTTGTTTATTATTACTGGGAACACATGAATATATACTACACCCCGAGCCAGCTTTATTTACGTGCAATTCATTTTTGTAATTACCTGGTCATTCATTTCTTTAAGCTATGTATGTGGATTAATTAGCACACAATTACGTGTAGCAAGTCAATAAAAGTATTTCAATACACTGCGATTTGTTTTAATTAATGCAGTTCGACAAGATACGTATTATAGAGGAAATAGTTTATAAATTGGAGTAACAGCAGAGAAACACTTCCTTATCAAGAAAAACTCTCGAGATTGGTGCTGTTAAGAGAAGACACTAACGATGCCATGAAATAAATCGTCAGTTAGCAAGTAGACACGATGTATAATCGCACTCAAAACGCGAATGATTATGTGTGTCGTTAATCCAATATCGTCGAGGCACATTCTCATGAGAAATTAACTGTTCAAAAGGGTAGAGACAAACAAACGATTTCAGTAAACGAATAAAGAATAAATACGTGCGTCGAGACACACGGAGTGTCTCCGCCGAGTGATGACGTCATTTCCGTTTCCTGGTGTATACATCTCGAGACACACTGTCGCTTATTTTAATCGGCTGTTACCATCGTACAATAAAGTTGAACATTACTGAAAAGGGACCCACAAGCGGCATCAACTGCAGCTCTTTAAAATCATGTCCATTCAATTACAATGATTCGTTTGACCATTTTAAATTACTTTTAATCAATTACGTTCGCGGCCGCGCCGTTTGCGCTCAGATCGGACCAACAAATTGCCAGCGCTCGCATTACGAAATATATTATTAACGTCGGATCGATAAATTTCCCACAAACGATTGCCAGGAGTAAATTGAAAAAAGCCGCGTCGTTTTGCTTTGTTGCATCAAAGTCGCTTCATCAATATCAAATTGATAATAAATGTGCCATGCGTTCATTTATTTTGGCATTTAGTTTCACTTTGAGTTTTGTAATTACATTTACATTTTTATTGGTCAATTTTTTAACATGCTCTTTTTCATTTTATTTATAAGCACGCGAACTTATTATAATGAAAACGAAAAGGCGAGAAGGAGTAGAAGAAGTGCACCACGTGGATCGGCATGACGGATCAGCGGGCGCTCGTGATGAATCGCTCGGCTATAATTCCTGACTCGGACGGATGATGAATTCGTGTCCCTCAACCCTTCGCGGTCCAATACTCCCTCGTTTTTACAACACAATGTGCAATTTTCAATTCAATAACTTTGGCTTAATTCGATTTCGCGAATTAACAGCGTTACTTATTCATCGTAGATTTGGTTTTGTTGAACAATCGTTGTTATTATGACAACCGAGATTTGTTCGGATAATGTCGTTGAAGTTAGCAAGTTGTATAAACGACATCGCTACTGAAAAAAAAAATTTTTATTTAATATAAAAATTACCATTTAATATAAAGTCTAACATACAAAATTGAGTACCTTTAATATTACATTTCATATTACTTATAACATTCATATATAGTAAAAAATAATATTAAAGCTAGTATTATTTTTCATATTAAATTAAATTTAAAATTAAATTCTGTACCTGGTCTTGCTGAATATATTAATTAGATTTAATATTAATTTGTATATTAAATACAATTTTAAATTGGGGTTTTCTTTGGTATATCAGATTTAATATTAAATTTATCTTTAAATTTAATTATATATTTTTTCAGTAGGGATTTGGCAAAAATCACCTAATACAGATTGTTAAATAATATTTGTAGTACATAATTATGAATATTTAATATTTGTAAAATTAATAAATCGTGTAAAATCATTATGCCTTGAAGATTTATGAGGCAAAAGTAAAAACTGAAGTTTGAGACAATAATCATTTGATATTTGTGTTGTGACATCTTTGAGAACTATTAATTTCAAACCACAATCTTCTTTATTTTAGATACAATTTGATCAATGGATGAAAACATTATGCGCAATACGTAAAAGATTAAACGTCCTTATTGTCTCCCTTGCAACACAACAAGGAAGGTGATAAATCACCTGAAAGCTGGTAAATGCATCACATCTTTTTGTATCGGACACATCCCATGGAATAAAGTTAGCATCGATTTACTATGAAGTCAATCTATCGAACGGCGGTTGGCTTAAAACGCAGTCAATCAATCGTCGGGCGCATACTACTTCTTAAGGCATTTCTGTCTTAATTTATTTGACGGAATAATCAACGGAAACAAGAAACAAATTAGAAATCATAATCAACGCGTAGGAAAATTGTATCAAACAATGCTATGATTACGATATTTTGAGATACACTATTTCACACGTGTGCTGTGAAAGAAGCTCGTTAAAATTTATCAGACGATTGTAAAAATTTGATGGTACAAAATGATTCGCTTTGTCGGATTCGCCCGAAATAAAATGTTAATCTTTCCACAGAATTCACAAATCCCTCATTTCCATCATAAAGAAATAAAAATTCAAGGAAACGCCATCAAATTATTATAAGAATTATAGAAATGTAAAACGCAATTTGAAATAATAAAGTAATTTTTGAGTCTCGAATTACGAGAAACTGTGGATCAATTAGTCACATGAACAGTAATTTGCTTACAATATTAGCATAATAAACTGCCGGCTGTCTCTTTCTCACAAAGTCGGCACGCTGAACTCTATCGCGTCCGAAAAAATAACACCGAATGCCGCTGGCAGTAATCCTCGCTCACGTGTTTATAAGCAGAGCGTCTGCTTGTAGAATTCGATTTGTTTAAAAAATCTAGTCAGTCATCAGGAACGCATAAGTGTTACGATACAACACATACTGCAAATAAATCGAGCTGAACGTGTCAGTCGATATTTTCTGTCAATAAACAGATTATGTCTTTTGGTTACAAAGCCGCGTCTTCGTCATCACGAGATACCTATGATTCCATCGAATAAACATTTGCAACTTGCATACGATTGCAGTCATCGTTGAGCTATTTCAAATATAGACTGTTACAAAACTGGATAGATGAATCTATTTTCTTACTCATTTCGAAAATATTCATGACACATTTTACAATTCGTTCTTTTACATTGCTTTCTGCTAAACCGTATGTTTCGTTTGTTTCAAAATATCTAACACTTTATGTACATGTAGACGAGCTAGTCTACAAGTCTGCCTGTATACGTGTGACACCAATAAAATCGTTCCGAATTAATTCATACACTAACCTTTATTTTTATGTAAATGAACGGCGCCATTCTCGTTTTACATGTAATTTCGTTACTTACAGTTACACGTATTTATTCAATAACCTGTGCATACATTAACATAATCACGCCACTTCCACCCAAATAAGAGTCGATTTTCATCGACGGCGACATTCTTATTCATGATTCCATTATACAATTACATTTTTATTCGAAATAGTCAAGTGGACGTGTGCAAAGTACATACCCCCACGAGACAATGGAACATTACATTTCGAAAAGAAGCGCGCCATTATTTCACGTGGGTGTTCAGGTACAATCATTTTTCCCTTACTGCCATTCGAACTGCCAAAATAATTAAAAAAATCGAAACGAGAGCAAAAATCGAACTGCAAATTGCATCGCACAATATCTAATTCCCTACCATTAGCCTCAAGTTTCCGAATAATACAGACACATTAATAACCCGAGCGATTCGAAAAAAAAGCTCCCCGTCTGCCTTCCACATTAATCCTAATTCCATCCCCAAAACAAAAAAGGTGCCCATAACGATTATCCGCTCTCAATATTCAGCCTCTCCGCAGCCGGCGAGCCCAAGTGTGAATCGCTGGCTCGCCGCCGAAGGGGGCCCGACTGGTCGCGCGCGGCTCCGATCCGGCAGAAGTATAAAATCTAATTATCAACGATCGGTTTCGCGCGGGGCCCATAAGCCTCGTAATGACGAGCGGAAAAAAGCGCGGCGCTGGTAGCGGGCCGGCCATAAGCGCGAGGGAAAGGGGGCAAATTCGAAACGAATTCTTTTGTTTCGAGTTCTCCGCAAAAGGAGCAAATGAAGCGGGAAAAAAAGGCCTAAAAGCGAGAGGAATAAGAGAAGAAAAAACGAGCGAACCGCGGAGCAGAAACGGGGCCGGGTCTGGATGACTACGGTCACTGCAGCCGCGCGCGGTGGTATATATAAGGTTTTATTTTCGAAATTTATGATTGTCAATAAATTTTAAAAGCGTTCCGTCTGGGGCCCTTAGGGCTCGCAGGGCCGGCCAAACTGAAAGACTCCAGTTCGCGCAATTCCTTCTCCCTTACTCGGATCCCTTTCGGTCCTCCCCCTCTGCCCCACCAATTCGTTTCTCCGTTCCCCTCGTTCCCCGGGTTTTGCAGTTTGCGGACTGCACCTAAGTTACCCTCCCCTCCTCCCCCCGCTATTTTGCTTCGCCTGTCCAAACTGCGGCTTCATCGCATTCGTTTCTACGTATGTGTATATCGACGAGCGATGCCCCGATGGGGATTCGGGGCTTAATTGCGTTGGGCGCAAGCCGCGCGGATTTTACAGCCGCGATTTTCATCCTTTTTTCCAATCCCGGGCAGAGCTGGGCCGCGGCCAATTACCTTACATTATGAAAAATGTTTTGTTGTGGCGGACGGCCCCGGCGCGCGGACGGGGCGAAACGGAACGTAAAACGAAACGAAAGGCGGTTTCGGTTCATTTCAATAAAAAAAATGTCGTAAACATGGAAATTACGTTTTTGGGTGATTTACGGTTCGAAGGAGGTAGGCCGGGCTGAAGAGGAATGTCTTGGGAATTGAAATGTTGCCTATTTTTGCACTGCGGTATTTCGTCGTTCGAAAAAGAATTGCTTCGCATGCGAAACAAGAAAGATGTACAATTAAAATTACACGCTTTTTGTACTTTTGCAGACATCGTATAATTTAATCGTTCATTGGCCGCCCGAGCGGAAAACATATTTCATGTGAACGTGAACATTTTCGTGCGAATAATTCAGTTGACTCGCACGTTTCCGTGAGAAGAATCGCGTTCCATATCGGGAGCGCTGGTAAAAATTTTCTGTTTGAGAGAAAATGCAAATTTTTTGGGAAAGTTGGGAATGAGTCAAAACGAATTGCGCTAAGCGGATATTATTAATTCAATTTTTTCAATTTTTCGAATATAAAATATGTTTTTTCTGTATAGGTAAAATAATTTTCTCTCATTGCAACTCCTGCACTGGGAGAATGGCACACCGTTTTGAAGCGTGGCGCATGCGCAGTGTATGCATTAAGTGCAACACGTGACTGCCGCGATTCGCACCGGGTCGATGTGACAACTTGTCGTGTTTATTGTTACTTAATCATTCTTTGGGTACTTATTTAATAAATTATCCTTAAATATAGGTAAATATTGTACTTTCAATCCTCTTTATTTTTAATAATTTATATTTATAACTTAATAAAAGTATAAATAAATGCATATTTTTTAATTTATTTCTCATTGTAAAAAATTGTCTCATTATCAAGAAATTCAAATGTTTGACTCCATGCATCGTTTTTAAGAGTACGCTATTTTTCCTAATAAAACTGAGAAAAATAATCGTTGAAAAATAACAAATTTTACCTGAAAAAGTACTGAACATTATCGTAAACTTGGGATAAAATCATTGCATCTTATACATTAATTTACAGTTCAGTAAAATTTACGTATATTGTGAGAGTAGAAAAATTATTGAACTCAGCAGCAAACATTAAATATAGAATAAATACAGTGTTATCAACTTACTTACCAACAGTTGATTGATTTTCGTTTTGTTATCGCTTTTCGCGGTACATCGCAATTTATTGTTTTAAGAACGGAATTTTAGGAATATATATTATTTCTCGCACGTGACACCTGTTCTAACCTAACGCAGCGCTATGATATACATAACACTGATTGTCTTTATATACAGAAGGCAGTGCGGTTACTACACTTGTGAGTAACTGAAACGCCGCGTAGTGGACAATAGTCACAGTACCTTAGGCCTTTATCGACGCGAAAACGCGACAATGGATATCGAATCTTAACCTATCCGTCACATTGCGACTTTACCGCGCCGATATAAAAGGAGACGCTATTATTACTTTCTAGTTCAGTAAAATTTAAAACTTTCAGTAATATTTGTCTGAGTTTGTCTTTTTTAGACATTTTTAGACATTTATTGATTATCTTGTGGTTTACATTGCTGGAATGAGTAATATTTGATATTTTGGAGATATTAATGTGCACAAACACAACTTTTGCTCTTCAGAAACGTAATTTGTTTCTTTTATTTTCTCATACCTCTGTAATTATCGATGCATTTTGACGGGCTCAATGGATTTATCCCATGTTTACTACACAGTTCAGTAATGTATGCCGCGATTTCAGTAATATTTCACGAAACATTTTTCTCACTGTACCCAAATTTTCTTACGAATTTCTTTTCCGCCATAACTTAGTCCCACGTCGGGCAATCGATTTGCCGTATAATTTGGAATTTCGAAAACTGCGTTGAGAACTGATTGGAGATCAGTCTCTTATACCCCGTCAATTTTCCCCGCCGGTTTCGGAGGATCGTGCGCGCTTGGCAATTTCTCAGTGTACGAAAATCGATATTTCATGGCTGATCACCAGTATTTCGAAGGCGTGGAAAAGGTGTCCGTTATTTATCCTGTCGCCGCGGGACGTTCGCCCGCTGGAAGGAACGAGGATCAATGCGCGCAAATAATCAAAACAACGTGGTCTCGTTTCCCGGGCTTCTTCAAATCTGCAGTTTGCGCCGCGGCGCGAACGGACGCTTCATTAATACAGGTCTGCACTTAAAGAATGTCATGATTAATCAATTCCGATGCGGAGGTTTGATAAATTTTCTGGTATCGTGGCATCGAGACTCATCCTTTTTTAGGCTTTGCAGTTCAGTGAAACGACTGGACCAAAGCGCAGAATAATTATGCGCAATCGAGCTCGATCTAATGCCCGAAGAATGACGAGGCTGTCTGCGGCCACATCGGCGCACTCGAATATTAATTATAAACAAGTCTTGACAACAGATTCGCCGATTACATTTGGTTTCCAACTTCTTTCGGTTCTCCTTTCTCGTATTATTTGCCGATCAAAGAGGGTAGCGTTCGAAAAATAGAGAACGAAAACAGGGCCGTCTGATTATGATTCCCATAATACTGAATTGTGCCGCGTCATCGTTTCAAGACCGAGCATCCAAGGAACGTTATTATTCCAATTTTGAAAAAGACGGCATTGTGGGCCCGCATCGGTTACGTGTCTCTGTTTTGTTTTGTCGAACTCTCTTTCTCACCGCGACAACCATTCATCTGACTCACCGCCACGAATTCCGATTGTCTCGTTACTCAACTTTTTCGTCAACTGCGTTATACGTCAAATTGACTTTTTATTGTCTATTTTTCTCGGAGCTCAAATGAGACTATTTATGTGAATGATTAATCAGGCTTTTTAGCGGCCTGACGTCTACCTTCGAAATTTCGACGATAAATGGACGGTATTTTTGTCGGCTTGCAGTAATATTTTCGAAATGATTAGAAGCGGCCCGTGATTTTCCCGAACAAGTCACTTGTGGATGCGGTCTCGAAACATGTAATGGACTCATTTATTAGGATGATGGTTCAGTTAATGGTCAACGCCTAAACTGCGCTAAGGCATTAATTAAGTGGCTATGTCAATTTTATCTGGAGTAAGACATGATTTACAAAGAACAATTCATTAAGAAAATGACTTGAGCAGATGAAATGCAATTTTGCATCACTTGATGACTTGTTTAAAGATAAAACTTGTTTCAATTATGCTTTGCGTTTACTCTTATAATAACTTTATTTACGTTATCAGGGAATTGGCTTGCAGAAATATCTCACCTAAAAGACAATTCTAGAAACCAAATATTTGGACGATTTTTTAAATAGCCTAAAGAAGGTTAAAGATAATACTATGTAGTTCCTGAAATAAAGTTATTCAAGTCCATTAGTATTTTCACTTCTTAACATTTTCATTTCGTCTGGCATCCGCGACCCAATTGACCTCGATGTTTCCATTTGTTCTCCAGAAGTTAAAGAATCGAACACATGCACAATAATCATCGGGTGTTCTCATAGTTTGCTCGACGCAAAAATAATGTTCATTGAACTGTCGGGCTCTACGTTCAAGCGGCGGAGAACGCAAAACCGAAAGATGTATGAAAACGAGCCTCGGAGGAAGGGGCCGATCGGAGGTCTCCTAAAGGCTGATTGCCCGTGTAATCCTCATTAGGCCCCACGAATCGATTTCCGTCCGCGCGCGCGTTCGATATTCAAATAATCGAACAATGGCTCCGCTCCTCAAATGCAAGCCCCGCGTCTCTCCTTCTGCCTTTGTTCTTTCCTGCTCATTTACCTCCCGATCCAACAAATTTCAATAATCATAATAATGATAACGTGGGCAGGCAACACGATACTGGTAATTGAGAAAAGGTAAGGATGAATTTAGGAGAGCATTATCGTGATTGACCGTTCCGAAAAATCGTAAATCGACGAAATAAAAAACTAGACATTTCGGTGCATGGAACCGAAGAAAAATGGCGAACGATATGTCAAAAACGCGGCTAATTTGTATCATTGTAAAAATGGGTATGTATGTAAGAGGGAGGCCGGGGGAAAGGCGGGCGCCCGAAAAAAGGTCCCGGCCGGTTCGGGCGCTCTTCATTTTTTACTTTCAAAAATCATGACGATGCTCATTTTTCTGACTCGTGAGGAATTCTTCAAAGTGACGTGTAACCAAACGGGGTTTCACAAGTCGACGGGCGGCCGAAAGGGAGACTACTGAGCGAGATAAAATCCTCCACCTTGTCAACTCCGGGTCGCAATGCACTTGCGCGAACCATTTACTAAATTTCCATCAATAACTGTTACTTTTTTTTAATACATTCATAGATTTTGATCGGTCGGCGCGCGTCAAACAAATAGTTTTAATCTTGAACGAATCAGGAAACACGTGTAGGTAGTCAAAATGATATTGACTTTCTGGCAGGGTAACTGTATACGATGATAGAATTTCTCTACTTTAAATTAGAGAACACAGTTTTCAGTGTTACGGAAACAAATTTAAACCTTGACCCAAATCATAGAGTTTTGCCGAAATTCTGTTGGTTATGTAAGTGAATAAATACGTGATATCTCGGACAGTTATTTTCATAGCTCACTGAAAATAAAACATGAACAAATGTTTTCTTTGCATTTCGCGATAAAATTTTGATTGACACTCAATGGAAGTTTTCAAGGATTTGGAATGATACTTGTGAGAGAATTTAATGATTTAATCCATTCGAATATGTTTTGGTCTAGACTTAATAACATAACACCCGCATAACCTATTTCGAAAGTATAACTTATTCTGAATTTAACAATGTTGAAACTTGTTTCCGCCTCGTAAGTGTATCATTATTTGTGCTTAAATGGTCGTAAAATGTTATTCTGCAACTAGAACAGACTTTCTTCGATATTTTTCACATATTTGTCATTACGAGAACATTTCTGAAGCAATAGAGTAGAATTTAAACTTTCGATTCGAATACATAGAATACATAGAATATACTTGAACAAATGGAAACGATATTAACCGACTTTACCTTGATAGTTTCGTCTTACATGTTCATAAAGATATACAAATAGAGATATGTGAACTCGACATTACACATATAATATGCGCATTCAATACAGACATTCAGAGAAATGTTTCGTTCTCTAAAGAATAAAAGTGTTTTACAGTTTAATCTTGACAAAACATAACTTCTTAAATATTACAATCGTGTATCGAAGTTGTATTGAATTAATATAATTTGTTTCTGTTTTTCAACTATAGAGAAGGCTTATTGAGGAACATCATACTCAAATAATCGTCTTGTTATGGTTACAGTTGCTTAAATAATAATAATTATTTCAGCCAATATATTGTACAATGGCCAATCTCAAAATACCATTGAAGAAAGGCCAATCTCAAAATATCATTGAAGAAAGGCCAATTTCAAAATATCGTTGAAGAAAGGCTAATTTTAAAATATCGTGAAGAAAGGCCAATTTCAATTTATTGTTAAAGAAAGGCAATCTTCAAAAAAAAGGAATATTTTAATTTATACCCAATTAGCACTTATTTAATACAATCCTTATAAGTATAAATGTCCAGTCACCGAATAATTATGTATATTTTAGAAATGTGTGCAGCGATATTTGCATAAATAATTTGACAAAAGATATTTACCATTAGGGTTCTTCAGTGGGCAATTTGAACATTGGGGTTTTTCATTGAACAATCTAAACATTGGGATTCTTCATTGGGCAATTTGAACGTTGGGGTTCTTCATTGGGCAATCTGAACATTGGGGTTATACATTGCGCAATCTAAACATTAGGGTTCTTCTTTGGCATCAACGATGTAATTATTTATTTTTATTTATTAATTTCAGATATTTATTCCATCAAATATTTTTGTTAAATTATTTATGCAATATCGCTGCACACATTTCTAAAATATACATCTTTATTCGGTGATGGGAGATTTGTTCTTTAAAGAATTGTATTGGGATCTAAGATGGGGGCGTGGCTTATTGAAAAATGGCGGACTTAAGCGTGCACTTGCTAAAAAATGTACAACTTTTTGATAAAAATTTGTCATTTAAAAGTATGTTTTGTTTAACAATTATACAGTTTGTAGGAAATCAAACAAAAAATACCGTTTTTTACGTATTATAATGTTTATTTCCTAAAGGAAGTGCACGCTAAATCTAGTTCAGATTTTGCCACCAGATGTCGCATTGAAGAATCTTAGATCCCAATACAAAACACGCAAACATATTTTTTAACAAAGCGTGATTTGCAAACCATTTATTATTATTAATAAGTAGATTGTTCATATAGTGGTTATTATCGTGGTTTTGAGGTTACGAATTAATCCTTGATTTGATGTAAAATACATTTGAAACAAAATACATTTTCGTGTTTCAAAACATTATTCTCTAATCACAGAATGGCGCTACGATTAGCTTTTTGTGAAATATTTGTTATTTTATGAATAATACAACAAACGTTACTTTTGGCGCGAAATGACTAATTCAAATTTCCCTGATAACCACGATTTATGCAAAATTTATGCAAATTCGTTCAAGAATAAAATTTGCATGAAGTTTGCATAAAATTTGCGCAAATGTACGACCGCATTTGGTGTTTGCATAAGTTTTGCATAAAATTTGTACCAATTTTTCATAAAATTTATACAAATGATTGTGTACGGGTAAAATCAGATTTGGCAAATTATCGAATATAAGATATTGTGTTTATCTACTTTTTATTTATTATTATAACCTCTAACGGACTCAGAAATAGTACTCAAATGTGATTTACGACAAAACAATAAAATTACATTACTTTTAACATTACTGCAACATTAAGTTAATCTTAATCTAATATTAACTTAATCTTAGTTTAATATTAAGTAGAATAAGATTAAATATGAGATAATAATGAAATTAAAAAATTGAATATAAAAATAGAAAATAATAAAATAAACATAAATTATAAATAAACATGTGAAAATATTTCTGTACAAAAACAGTTAATTGTTTCCTAATAAAAACGTAAATTGCAACAATTTCGTCAAAGCTTGAAGTTACGTGACATTACTGACTGCGCATTTTTTCTGTTTATGTTTGATACATGTTTGTTTTTGTGATTGAAAATGACATGTGAATACTTTCTGTACAAAACACATGGAACAAACAAACTTTGACAGATCAAATAATTGTATTTTTTACGTGAAATGAGATCAGCGTATGATTCCTTGCAACAATCGACGAATGAAAATAAACCAAAATAACAATCGAACGCACGTGTAAACAAGTGTTTCCCGATACGCAGTCAAAACTTAATTACATCAGTGGACTAGTGAATAAGGTGACTCGTCGGCTGCGGTTTACGGGTTCAAATCTTGGACGCGGCAGTTTTTGTCTTTCTCAGGAAGACAAAAACTTAATTTATTTAACTGTTGTACAATATTTACAAAAATTTGATGAAAACTTTGCATAAAAGTTGTCCTGATGCAATATTTATGCAAATTTTGTGCAAAATTTGCATAAATATTGCATCATGTTGGTTATCAGGGTTGTTCCATCCGTTCGATTTTTTTGGTAATTTCGTTTGCTTGATGCCATTCAAATATGTTTTAATATTTGAATGGCATACAGTAACGATGTACAATATTCCCGATAGAAGTTCACTAAGATAAATGTTATCTCACATCACTATTACCGCTTTGCCACAGTGGTAAAGTGTTCGATTTGAAATCGTGAGTTGCAGGTTAAAGTCAGTGATGGAGATTTTTCGAAAAAAAAGAAAAGAATATATATAACAAGAATTGAAACCGGAACCGGAATCGTTATATTGAAAGAACCGGAACCGGAACCGTTATTTCCTTTCGGTTTGAATCCCTGATATATATAAATTAAGCCACAAAATATATTTTCTTTTTACTATTTTCTTTTGAATTTGTTGTCAAAATTGCAAATGTCTCCATACATTTTGAGTAATGCAAAGTGATGATATTTTTATACGTCAAAAATAAACGCTTTCTAGTAATCTGTGATAAGTCGTGAAAATCATAAAATGGTATTATGAATTTTCGTAGCTATTTATAGAACCTGCTTTGCGATTTTCATTGAATCATTATGATTTTTCGAGATGGGTCCGTGAATCACAATTTATAAGCGCCGAATGGCATTTCGCGCGGAAAATACATGGTGCCGAATCGATATGAAGCAGAATCGATGTTGCCGAATCAACCTGAACACGAAACAATTACCCCGGAATTTACATGGACATGAATCAATATGGCGCTGAATCGATGTGAACTCGAAGGGAGGGTGTCCTCGCTCCGAAAGGACATGGCGCCGAACTGTATGTTCCACCGAATAGACTCCCTGGTTCAAAGTTCAGACAGTTTCAGACTAAAAAATTTCTAGCCTGAAATAGTCTGACAAATGCATCTGAAAATTTGAGTCCAAACTCAATATTTCA